>JABUQX010000154.1:5000-20000 GCA_015478945.1 Trachelipus rathkii
TTGAGAAACGGGTACTTTTCCGAGGAGCATCATTTTGTTGTCGTGCTCGATTGGGCCCCTGGAATAAAGAGGATTCACCAGGCTACTTGGCGCCCTGGGATGGGAAAACTTCTACAGGTGAGGATGTGGTGGATTCGTGAAGTGAACCACATTGTGGGATTGATCACCTGTTTGGGCATCAGAGCCTTTGTTAGAACCTGGCTTAGAAAGTGAATCAGACGAAAGTTGGTGCTCCGCTTTCTAGTAATTGAGTGGTAGAGATCCTGGAATGACTCGGATTTTGCTCCGGAACAGGCGGAAGCGCACATTCGTTGTCGCGGTAACGCTACATTTTCTTGTGGGTGGGGGAGTAAGAGAATTTTGAAGATCCCAACCTTGGTCAGACGAGGATCTCTCTCTCTCTCTCTCTCTCTCTCTCTCTCTCTCTCTCTCTCCTCTCTTCATCTCCCTCTACTCTCTTCTTCTCTCTCTCTTCTCGTCTACGCCTGTCCACTCCTCTCTCATCTCTCTTCTCTCTCTCTCTCTCTCTCTCTCGTCTCTCTCTCTCTTTTCTCTCCTCTCTCTCTCTCTTCTCATCTCTCTCATTCTTCTTCTCTCTTCTCTCCTCGTCTCTCTCTAATCTCCTTCTCTCTCTCTTCCTCCTAATCTCTTCTCTCTCTCTCTCTCTCTCTCCTCTTCTCTCTTCTCTCTCTCTTCTCTCTCTCTTCTCTCTCATCTCTTCTCTCTCTTCTCTCTCTCTCTCTCTATCTCTCTCTCTCACTCCTCTCTCTCATCTCTCTCCCCTCTCTCTCTCCCTCTGCGCTTTTTTTCCCCTCCTTCTCTCTTCCTTGATATATATAATATATATATATTATATATATTATATATATATATATATATATAATATATATATTATATATATATTAATGATATATTATATATAATTATTAATATATATTATAATATATAATATAGGCCGGCGATGGTGGCGCTGGTATCCTCGAGATCGCCCGCTTGGACCAGCGTGAAATCTTATGAGCCTTCAAGCGGATCCTCTGGATGCTCTGGGGGAAACGAGTTTTCAAGGCCTAATAAGAAGATACTAGTTTCTAACTGAAAGAGCGAACCGCATTTACTGAGAGTGTCTAACTCGAGGGCTGGCGTCGGAAACCATTGCGCCGACAAATGGTTTTCTCTAGAGCGTTTTAGGGCTGATAGTTTCGGGACAGAAGGCGAAAATGCTGGACCAACTGACAGGGCGAAATGCCGCATCAGCGGGACGTTGTATATATATAATATAATATTATATATTATATTATATATAATATATAATATAATATATCTATATATATATTATATAATATATATATATAATATATATATATATATATATATATTATAATATATATATATAATATTATATATATATATATATATTTATATATTATATTATATATATATTTAATAGTTATATATATATATATATATTTATATATATATATATATAATTATTAATATATATATATAATATATATATATTATATATATATTATATATATATATATATATATATATATATAATATATATATATTATATATATATATATATATATACTATATATATATATATATATATTATATATATATATATATATATATATATATATAATATATATATAATAATATATATACCATTATGATACTGAAGAAATTCTTGTACAGCTACCAGAGAAGTGGCTTCGTCGGTTGCTGTATAGTCCGCTCTTCTGTGCACAAAAGCTCCTTCATCCTTTGCAACTGATTCAATTCTGTCACAATCAGTGCTCACAAAAATGGAGTAAAAACCTGCAACCGAAATTTGTCTGAGTTGTCAAAGAATTTGATTAACTAATTGGGTTAAATTGATAAGGGTTTTGGCAAAATCTAAACTTACACTCAATTAAATTAAATTTTTTCCTTTTTACAATGTGACCGCAATTCTAATTATCATTCCTGGTCAAATATAGAATTGAAAATTTCTGAATTTGATCCAGGCTTTCACGTTATTTGATAGATAAAATGGGTCAAAAAGTTATCATAGGAAAGGGACACTATTCCTTTGTTTAACGATTGTCATGTGACAAATATTTATTTTTTTTCATTTTTTTTGGTGGGTGGGTGAAAAGTTCGCCCCTTTACGGACATTGTCATATTTCTAGAAAGTTTCTTCATAACATACGCATAAGGAATCTTCAAACAAGTAAATCAATCACTTTACCATTATGCCACGGAAGAAAAATTAAATAAAATTTACCACCGTCCCGATGTTGCAGATACACCGTCAAAGTATATTGAAAATTTTTAATTTTCCATTCCGTCAAGAGTTATGTGCACATTATATTATCTCATCCTTTTTATTCTTTTTTAGCGGACCTCACCAACGAAAGGCAAATGCCGTCCCTCCGGGCAGACAAAATACTGCCCTTCAGGCTATCACCTGCTCAAGAGAAGTGAACCACCTGTGACGAGAGCCGTGATACTCTCCTTATTTTTATATAGGTAAAGGGTTCTTAATCAATAGATCGCGACCCAAATCTGCGTCGTTGGAGCTTCCTAAATGGGTCGCTGCAGCTTCTCAGAATTTTTTTTTTTTTTTTAATTTTTGGATATTTTAAACCTTCTTCCCGTTTGTAGATTGAAGAGTCTTTGTAGGAGTAATTTAATTTTTAGAAATAAAATATTTTGTTATACTCTCTGTAATAATAAATAATTACACTGATTTTATTTAATTATATTTATTTATATTTATTATTTACCATTTTCAATTTCAGAAGAGACCCATGGATCCCAAAATTGATAGTCTTCTTGATTTTGAGTCGTGGTCGGAAGAGATTAATAATAATAATAATAATAATAATAATAATAATAATAATAATAATAATAATAATAATCTAATAATATAATAATAATAATAATAATAATAATGGGATGGCAGGAAATGGTGTTAGAAGGTGGAAATGGAATGGAGTGGAGGGTCCCTCTATTATATATAGCGGATGATTGGTTCTGTGTGGCGAATCTGAAGAGAGTTTGAGAGGATTGGTAGAGAGATTTGGCAGGGTGTGTAAAAGGAGGGGCTTGAAAGTAAACGTGGATAAGAGTAAGGTTATGGTTGTGAGTGAGGACACTCCTCAGTGTGAGTTAGTTAGATGGTGAGCAGATGGAACAATGTTGAGTTTAAATATTAGGGTATATGTTGGATGAGAGGGAACGGACGATGCCGACGTGTAGTAGGAAAGTTGTGAATGGCAGGAAGGTGCTTGGTGCAATTAAAATCGTTGGTTGATGTAAAGGACTAAGTCTTGAGTGGCTAAGGGTCTTACATGAGGGTATGTTGTTCTGTGTTAATTTGTATAGTAGTTGAGACTATGGTCTGGAATAAGAAGTATAAGATCTAAGAGTTCAAATGTGTTCAGATGGACAATCTAGGGGTGTGCTAGGTTGTGAATAGAATTGATAAAATGAGAATGATTATTAGAGAGTGGTGCTGGTGTGAGAAAGGGGTAATGAAAATAAATGAAAGTATGCTTGAGATGGTTTGGTCATATGGAAAGGATGAATGATATTTGCGGTTGGTTAGCGGATGTATAGTGGGAGTGTGTTGGGAACCACCGCTGGGAGAGATGACCGAAGAAAAAGTGGGCATTGAGTAAGTAACGAATGTTTGAAGGAGAGAAAATGTGAGTTTTGGTAGAGGCGAGAGAAAGGTGTATACAGGAGTGGATGGCGGGGGATTGTGAGGGAGGTTGTTGTGGCCCACCTGGGCAGGGTGAACCCTTACATTGACGATCTACCATAGTGGAGGGTCAATCGCTGTCCCATGAAGCTTTAGGGTGGATATTCTGACTGCGATGAGTTTCACTAATTAATGGTACTGAAGGGGGCGGTAAGGCTGGGCTTTCTTTTCGACTTATGTCATGTTCTTCTACTGCTTTCTCTTTTCCGATGCTCGTCACGCACCTTACTCCATTCTTGGGAAAATAAGAAGGAAGAATAAGAAAGAAAGAAAGAATAATATAATATTAATAATAGATATAATATATATAATATATTATATAATAATAATAATATAATATAATAATATAATATAATAATAACTATAATAATAATTAATAATAATATTTTTTTTCTTGAGTGGATGTACAGGGACTACCGCAGCACACAGGAATGTGGCTATACCGTGTCAATATATTAACTTTAGGGATAATCCCTAGCGGAAAGTAAGATGAACAGTGCTGAGATGGCTTAAGATCTTATAGAAGACTGTTCAGTACCAAAGGAGGGCAAAAACTCGATCACTACGAAAGCTAGATAATTTGGATAAGATGTGCTGAAGGGAATGTGAAGGTATTCGTGAGCATCAGGGAAGACTTGTTTCTAAGATCAAGATGGGCTCGAAACCCAGCAAAGATATGAACGACCGTAAGAGGACAATTGGAGGAGCAAAATGCGTCATAAGAAATCACATAGTCAGGTTGTGTATGAACCCAGAACCCAATGAGCCATGACCACCTCCAGGAGGCGACTCCTTCCCTACTAGATGTGACACCTGTCCATGAACGGATTGACGTTTCGTAGTTTGTCGCCAGGAGTCCTCTGTCACACGTTTGCCAGCCAGAGAGGAAGCCCCGACGTATAGTGATGAGAGAATTCGTAGCAGGAAAATGGCCCAGGCGTACAGGGCAGGAGAAGTATTGGCATCGAAACACTGTGCGTAGCGCTTGTCTGACCTCCCCTATCGGCTTGTTCTTTCCAGGAACACCTAATGGGTGAAAATTCGACAGAATAAAATATGTGCTTCTATCATCAGGCACAAGATAGGGACGTCGTTTGAATGACCGTTTCCGGTCGATCGGTCAAGCAACGCAGGAGAGCGCTTCTAGAATCGGAAAAGATGGTATAGTACCCTCAGGGAAGATGGCATGATTCTGTTCAAATTCGCATGGACCCGCTATCAGTTCAGCCGAAAAGTGGAAGGGTGTGGGAAACAGTGATGTCCAGAAACACCCCCCCATCCCTCCTCCATTTTGGAACCATCGGTGAAAACTGCTATCGAGTAGCTATGGAATTCCTCAGCTTCACGAAGTAATCCCTTCACTTCCCGGGTTCCTCCGTTGTTAAAGGAGGCGGATAAACCCACTTTGATAGGTAGGTTACACCATAGTGCATGACCGTTAGCTGAGGAAGATTGAAGGAAAGCGAAGATGGAGTAACAACCGCCCAGCAAATGGCCATAGACGGGTTTGTGATGTGCGCGCCTCTATTATAGATTTCAAGGCCGATGTCGAATACGGAACCTGATAATGAAAGAATAATGGAGCACATGAGCTGCTCTCTACGAAGGACTTGGGTATCACCCCTGCCTCTACCTCCAGGCTTTCCCTCGGAGAGGAACGAAATGTTCCCGTGGCTATTCTCAGACCTTCGGACTGAAATGGGGTCAAGAAGACGGCTGGCAGACGGAGTCTACCAATATATGGCACTACAATAGTCAAGTTAGCTCGCACAGATTATGTAAGGTGGACTGGTTGTTTTTTCCTTCTGTTTTATATAATAATATAATAATAATAATATATAATAATAATTAATAATATATAATAATTAATAATAATAAATATTCCAAATATGTAGTCGTACAGCGAGAGTCGCTACTACACAGCAGAAAGCGGCTACATTCAGTATACTTAATTGAAAAGAGTCGTTAATTCTTTGACAAAACGAATTAGAAGTAGGGCGTTGTTAGTGCTCGAAGGAAAGATAAGAGAGAACTTCTTTTTTTTTTTTCGCAGGTATACAGGTCATATCCCGTTATCGCAAGAAAAGCGGCAATAGTTTCAATGTACTAACAACAGGG
Source organism: Trachelipus rathkii (assembly GCA_015478945.1). Classification (NCBI taxonomy): domain Eukaryota; kingdom Metazoa; phylum Arthropoda; class Malacostraca; order Isopoda; family Trachelipodidae; genus Trachelipus; species Trachelipus rathkii. Next base: position 10,873 of record JABUQX010000154.1, read on the forward strand.
TAAGTCCCTAGACTAAAATTGTGGCTAGGTGATAGTCTTTAAAGATATTAAATTCAGGAGGAAACAAAATTTTGTCACTCTGAAGTGGGGGGAATTTAGATAATGTTGCAATGCGATTCCGGAAAAGCGAAAGGGAAAGCTGTTCCTAAGATCGAGGGAATGAGTGAAGACGAACAGACTGGACCATCTTACCACAATGAAAATGATAAACCTCGATAGAAAAAATAAAAATGCAAAATCATTTTGAAGATGTAATATGCACGCAGATTTTTTATCTAAAGTCTGAGGGGGGAGAGTCAGGATAATATGTCGCCGCAAACATGCTTTACGAAATAAGAACCGATTGTCGGAGCGTAAAAAGTGTTTACAGCGTTGGATAAGAAGGGATTCACCATCCTTCCCATTAGTTTGAAGGAATGTGGGCATCGTTAACGATGCGGTTGTTGGTGGTTTCCAAAATGTCGAGTCTTTTCGGCTTGAGATGGGAGGTTTTAGTCTGTCAACCCACGCAGGGAGGATAGCTACTCTCACATCCACACCAGTTATATATGCAAACAGATTGTCAGATGGAAATGACGTATAAAAAATTAGTATTTATCAACATACAAAACCTGAATACCAACTTTTGTAAAAGGTTAAAAGAATATCCAACTGGTGAACAGGGAATCAGGAAGCCTGTGCCGTTTCTAACTGTGGGAGGCCGGTTCTAGGAAAAGCAAGTAGCTGGATCAAGAAGCAATGGGTGACCTGGGGCAGAGTTTTTTGGGATCCATAACGAAAAATTGCGGGGGGTTTCTGTGGTGTTTGTTTTCGAAATATTTTATGCACAACCTTGTGCACAACTGATAATGACGAGGTGGTAATGGTAGAGACCATTTCAGTGTAGGGTATTTTTATGTTCTATACTCGTTTTTCACCTGATACTCGATCGTAGTCTGGACTCTATCACGGCGTAGCCAATCTGAAAGACTCAGAAGAGCGTGGGATGTATTCATTCGGCTGGTTCAAGAGATATCTCCTTCAAATTATTGTCTCATCAAAGTACGGGTAAATTGTCGTATGAGAGAGAAACAATTCAGTCTTAGGGAAGTAAGAAAGGTATGTGGCTTGTTCAAACGATTCCTAATCCGCTCCGTCATATCACTAGCTGGAATACAATAGTTGAAGTGGACTAGGGCGCAGGGATGTAATGACGATTGGGTAAGGAAATCAAACCTAACCCACATGAAGAGGTCAAAGATTGACCGAACATAGCGAGATCTCCAAACATGAAAAGTTACGTGTCGAAACGTTTCGAACGTGGGTAGGCTGAACTCAATACACCTCAGGAGGGATACTCTGCAGTAAAGCACCCAGAGCAGTCCGAGTTTTGAAGCATGAGGTTGTTGCCTCAAGGGGGAGATGGAGGGAAGCCCCCCACCGAGTGCGGGATATATTCTCCTAGACTAGAGCCCCCCCAACGTAAGGCTGGTGGAAATCCCTGAACAATTTACATTGATGCAAGATTGTTAGATCAGTGTTAGAAGCTCGTTAAGATAGATGCGGACTGCAGCCTGGCGAAAGTGGATGGAAAGGGATGTCTGGGTGAATGAGGCAGATTCGTGGAGCAGAATATGGCCGCCCATCTTTTGTCGTTTGCACGAAGGTTCTGGGGTGTGACAAAGTGAAGTATTGGAGATGGAATAATAATAAATAATAATAATAATAATATAATAATATATAATGATATATATATAATAATATATCATCATCATCATCACCCAACCTTCTTTTCCCAAGACTAAGGGTAAGGTGCGTAACAATGCACCCGGAAGCAGAAAGTTAGTAGAAGAATATGACGCAGTTGAAAGAAAGCCAGCTACCACACGCCTTTTAATACTTTTAGTAATGAATCGCGCAGTCAGAAATCAACCTTATATAGCATACGGGATCGGGATGGGATCACTATGGATCTCTCGTCATGTAGGGTCATCTTGGCCTCTCACAACCAGCCATTCACGTCCTACTTATACACCTTCCTTCTCTGCTCTGCAACTCTGCATTTCTTCACATCCACGCTATTCCATTTACTGACTCAATCCACTTTTTCTTTCGGTCTCCTGACGGTCGATTCCCACCACCTCCCCACTAACCGCTTAACATATCGACTACCATACATTCTTTCCAATGACCAAACCATCTCAACGTACTTTCATTTATTTTCTCATTTACTCTCTTCACACTACACAACTCTCTTACGTCATTCTCATTTTATCAATTCTTCTCAACACCTAACACCTCCCCTAAGATTGTAACATCTGAAACATTGTACTTAGATATGCTCTTATTCCAGACCATAGCTCCACTACTATACATTAACACAGGTAACAGCATACCCTCATTGAAAACCCTAGCGGCACTCGACTTAGTACCTTTACATCCACAACGATTTAATTGCACCCAGCGCACCTTCCTGCCATTCACAACTTTCCTTCCTACTACACTCTACATCATCCGTTCCTTTTCAACCACATATATCCTTAATATTTAAACTTGGACACTTTTTCCAGCTGCTCCTATCTAACATAACTTCAACCGAGGACTGTCCTCCTCAACACGCACCATAACCTTAACTTCTACATTATTTTCAAACACCCTCTTTTACACCTGCCAAATCTCTCTACCATCCTATCAAATTCTCTTCAGATCCGCCACAACAAAACCAAATATCCGCATATAATAGGTAAGGACCCTCCACTCCTCTGCATTCTCCATCATTCTAACACCACATCCCCTGCCACCCCTACCTTCTCTTTCACAACCCAATCCATATACAAATTGATAACCAAGGAGGAACATAACACATCCTGCCTCACTCCACTATTAAATATTAAACCATTCACTTTCGACTACATTTATTCTTACACAAGCTTCCCTATCTAACATATTTTGATTCCTTCAGACCCTAACACACCACCACCACACCATCCAGTTTATCACTCACCTGCCATAGAGCTTCCCTAATTAATCCTATCGTACGCTTCTTCTCCCTCAAATAAAACCTAAATACAATTTATTTCTCCCTCATTTTCTCAATCATTTTTCAATGTAAAGATTTAATCACAAATCCTCTACCGCTTCTAAACGCATCTTGTTGCTTCACCAATCAGTCCTTCAGTCACTCGAGGAAATCTTATGACGTAAATCGTTTACATATAATAAATGCGTACTAGTACAGAATATAACATATTATATATATATATATATTATATATATATATAATATTATACTATATATATATATATATGATATCATATATATGATATATATTAATATTATATTATATATATAATATATACTCATATCGCTGTGTTGGGGGGAGAAAGAATTGCCCCAATCGTATGTCCTGCGTGTCGTAGGAGCCGGCTAAGGGACGGTGTGATATTGGTTGGCTGCTACTACCATCTATTTCTTGCCAGGAATCTATGCAGCTTCGGAAGGTTCGTGATAGCCGGTAAACGGCTTCTATCTTTTCGGCCGATAATTGTATGAATCGTATGGGTACATGGAATGTTCGAGGGAAAATATGTTGAGGAGAAGAGGAGAGAGGTGATGGTGTATTTAGAAAAGGGCAAATTATGATTTGCTCGCTGTGCGAACAAACTATACGAAACGATGAACTCGAGTGGTGTGGTGTGAAAATGTGGTGTGTGCTGGGGAAATGAATGCGAGAGGAGAGAACGGGAGTTGCAATTTAATGAAGTATCCTGTGTAGCAAATCTATGGTAGACTTTGATTGTGTGAGTCTAGAATTCTAATCGGTTAAATTCTAAATTTGGAAAAGTAAAAGTATGGTGGTTGTAGACGTATGGTCATCTGAGGGAACGTGAAGAGAGTACGATTTTTTGGGATAATCTGCAATGATGTTCTGGATGGGGTGGAGCTAGGAAGCTTCAGATTGGATAGTGTTGGGAGGAGACCTGATGGTTGGATAGGTATTCAAAAAAAGGGATGGTATAACAGGTGTTTTGGGGTGTCGGGAGAATGAGAATGGTAGACAGGTGATTGATTTCTGTGAGAGAGAGGTTGTGTGTGTGTTTAAGTAATACTTTCTTAACACAAGAGTAATCCTAAGTAATACTAAGTTGGTGTAGGTAGAGATGTTTTGAAGTGAAAATATGATTGATTTAGTGTGAGTGAAGAAGGAGATGTTGAAGTATGTTTGATGTTAAATCAGTTAGGGGTTTAGGAATGGGATTATCGGATATGTTATGTTGTTCTGTGTACAAATTAGTTAGGCGGGGTTGGATGGAGAGGAAGGTGATAGCGAAAGGAAGTAGGTAAAATTAGGAGTGAGAAGTTAAGTGGGCAAGACAATAAGGATAGTATGTAGGAGCGCTCACTTAGTAAAACGTTGAATGTGACAAGTTGAATACTGAACAAATCCTGGGGGCAAAATGAAGGAAGCAATGTTAGTAGTGCAAAGGAAGTATGTGATGTGCTAAAGTAAGGAAGTAAGAATTAACAGTGATGGTGGAATGAAGAGGTGTGAAAGCGTTAAAGGTAAAAAAGAAGCGTGTTGAAATGCATTAAAAGCAAAATGAATAATGGTCATGAAATTAGAAGGGAAATTCATAAAGGAGGAAAAAAAATACTAAAAGGTGGTGTATACGAAGGAGAAAACAAGAGGTAAATGAACAGTTTGGAGGGAGGATGATGAGGACTTACAAGGGAATAGAAGCTCTCTGAAGGAAGCGCGAAAGGTTAAGAATGAGATAAGGGGAATCTGCTTAGAATAATGATAGGGATGGTGCTTTTGTAAACTGATGAAATGGGTGTGAGAGGAGTGTGGAAAGAACACCTTCGAAATCTGCACAATATTAACAGTAATGAGAGGTGATAGTGATGTGTGTGGTTTGATGGTGCAAAGAAGGAATGGTATTTTGGGATGAGGTTATAGTATGGAGGAGGTAATGGGTAGTGCGAAAAAAGTTGAAGATGGCAAATCTGCATGGTATGAAATTACTGGTGAAAATGATCAAGAACGGAAGGCGAGATGGTGATTGATTGGATTGGAAGTTGTGTATTAAAGCGTTTATAGAGGGTATAGGTCGGAAGGGATTTGGAGGAGAGCGGTAATATAACGCTTATATAAGGGTAAGGATGAAAAGGGGAACTGTGAATTATAGAAAAATTTTTATTGAGTGTTGTAGGGAAGGTATAGTGCTGGTTTTTGGTCGAAAGAGCTGCGGCGAGTGGAGTGATCAAGGGATTGGTGAAGAACAAGGTGCGTTTGGAGTGGTAGAGGATGTGTGGATCAAATCTTTACACTGAAACTAATGATTGAGAAAATGAGAGAGATGTTGTCCGTGAGTGTATCTTAGTTTTATGGATTGCCACAGGCGTATGATTAGACGTTAATAGGAAGCTTTTGCAGGTGTTAGTGATTATATGGTGTTGGTGTAGGCTTCTGCTGAATGAATCAAAAGTATGTAGACGATATGTGAAGCGTGTGTAAGAAAATGGTGTCAATGGTGATGGTTTAGGATTAATGAGTGATGCAGGGTTGTGTTATGTCTCCTTGGTTATTCAACTTGTATATGGTTGGGGTTATGAAGAATTCGAGGTGGGGATGGCAGGTAATGGTGTTAGAATGGTGAGAATGGAGATGAGTGGAGTGGAGGCTACCTAATTATATGCGGATGATTGGTTCTGTGTTTGGTGATCTGAAGCAGAGTTTGAGAGGACTTGGTAAGAGATTTGGAGGGTGTGAAAGGAGGCTTGAAAGTAAAACGTGGATAAAGAGTAAGGTTTGGTTTGTAGTGAGGCGCCTCCCTCAGTGTGAGTTATGTTGATGGGTGACAGCTGGAACAAGTGTCTGAGTTTAAATATTTAGGTATATGTTGGATGAGAAGGGAACGGACGATGCAGAGTGTAGTAGGAAAGTTGTGAATGGCAGGAAGGTGGCTGGTGCAATTAAATCCGTGGTGAATGTAAAGTGGATGTGCTCAGGTTTTACATGAGGTATGTTGTTACCTGGTTCTGGTATAGTAAAGCTGAGACTATGGTCTGGATAGAAGTATGATCTAAAGTTTCCAATTGTGTTCAGATCGGACAACAATCTAGGAGTATCTAGGTGTGAGAGAATTGATAAAATGAGGAATGAACTTTTTAGAGAGTGGTGTGGTGTGAAGAAAGGGGTAAATGAGAGAATAAATGAAAGTATGTTGAGATGGTTTGGTCAATATGGAAAGGATGGATGAATAGTCGGTTGGTTAAGCGGATGTATGTGGCGAGTGTGTTGGGAACGACCGGCTGGGAGACCCGAAGAAACAAGTGATTGAGTCAGTAAACGGAAGTTTGAAGGAGAGAAATGTGAGTTTTGGTAGAGGCGGAAGAAAGTATGTTATAACAGGAGTGAAAGGCGGGGGATTGTGAGGGGGTATAGCTGGGTGGACGCCTGGGCCAAAGTGATTGAACCCTTACATTGACAGAATCTACATATGTGAGGGCATCGCTTGTCCATGAAGCTTTAGGGTGGATTTATCTGACTGCGATGAGTTCCCACTAATTAATGGTACTGAGGGGGCGGTAAGGCCGGGCTTTCTTTTCGACTTGTGTCATGTTCTTTTACTGCTTTTCTTTTCCGATGCCCGTCGCGCACCTTACTCCCATTCTTGGGAAATATAAGAAGATAAAGAAAGAAAGAAGGAAATAATAATAATAATAATAATAATAATAATAATAATAATAATAATAATAATAATATAATATAATAATATAATAATAATAATAATAATAATAATAATAATAAAGGGAGATATTTACATTAAGTTTAGTCTACTAAAATCTTATTTAAAATATATATATTTAATATAAGCAATATCTTTTAAACAAAAAATTCTTAAAATTCACAAAAACTTATCCACAAAATCCTTACAATTGCTTTTCTTCATCACTCGAATTGATGCAGCAATTAGAGGAACACCATCAAGTAGACTTAAATTCTTATTAACAATTCCTTTGCTATTTTTTCTCGCCAAAATGAGTCCACAAACTTTCATTTCTAAAATGCTTTATTTACTAAAATGCTGTGAGGAGGAACATTAACAACATTTAAAAATAATAAAAATAAACATTCAATGAATATGAAAGCAGCTTTTGTTAAGTGTTAGAGGATGTAGGCTAAAATAAACTATGAAGAGCAACTACCTGAAAAGGATACATAGGTGGGTGCCTGACTATTGAGCCTGAGAGAAATAATTGAGACATTAAAGTTTTTTGCTGCTACCAACCATTTTGAGATTATACGGATTCGGCTCCCTTTACTTTTCTTTACAATTACAAATAAAAGTTTTATAGTAAAAAAAAAATACAAACAGGTTTTGCTCCAGCTCCACTCCACTTTACCCACCAAAAAAAAAAATAAAAGCTACTCCAACTACGGCTTTAAAGGTTCCTCAGCCGTGGAAAGAATGCAAATCATTTTTTAAAAATAGATCTGTGTTCAGTGTTAAATTATTTACGCGTCTCACTGGAAGGCAGCACCTCTATTTTAACAACAATAGCAACAACAAAAAGATAAAAGAGTATGTTCAATACATTTAATATAAAGGATATCCAAATTCATAAATATACTTTTAAAATATAATTCAAAACTCATTATACATATGGGCAAAATATTAATATAGATACCTACAACACATACAAAATACAGAATCTGTATAAAATATATGAACAACAAATAGTGCTTGGTTTCCAACAAAACCCCATTTTTATTATTATTTTTTTTTTTTTGCAGTGGATGTACAGAACTCACCACTGCACACAAAGGTAGCGGCCGTGATGGGTTGAAAATCCAACTGCATGGGTGAGTCCTATCATAGCTCTATTGATATGTCTAAAAAAATATATATATATATTTAAATATCGTACAGAATATAATAATAATAATAAAAATAATAATAATAATAAAAATAATAATAATAATAATAATAATAATAATAATAATAATAATAATAATAATAATAATAATAATAATAAAACACAAAAGAAATGTAAGGGGAATCACTGAACAAAATGGAAAAGGAAAAAATCAGACAAAAGCATTAACTTATGTCTCCACAAATACACAGAAGGGTATAAACGTTGTTGTTGTTAATAATAATAATAATAATAATAATAATAATAATAATAATAATAATAATAATAATAATAATAATAATAATAATAAAAATAATAATAATAATAATAATAATAATAATAATAATAATAATAATAATAATAATAATAATAATAATAATAATAATAATAATAATAATAATAATAATAATAATAATAATAATAATAATAATAATAATAATAATAATAATAATAAATTGCCGCATTTAATATAGAAAAATAACCATTTAAATTATTTTGATTAATTATAATTAACAAATTTATAAACTATTAGTTTCATATTTACATAATTAGTTCCTTGCTATTATTTTAGTTGAAAAATAACCTTTGGAAGTACAAATGGAGTTTTTTATTCATTTAATATCACTTCATTTCTTGATAGGATATTTTGGGTACTTCTTAATATCAACTCTATGCTTCTTTGTGGTCGCATCCATTTTCTCCACATGTAGGACCTCCATTCGTATTAGTCTAGGACTTTCGTCTAATTGGGACACAATAGTAACATCTACTTTGTCACCCTCATGAAACTGTTAAATAGTATGGGGTTTAGTTAATTTGATTAAAAAAATCAGAGGCAAATAAAGCAATTCAAAAGCTATATCTGGGGTAAAATTATGGATAAGCTCAAGGAATATACTTTCATTTATGAAATCTATTTTATGTCACCGATTAATTTTAAAAATAAAATTCATATGATTACAAAATTAGATGAGGACCAATAAAAATTTTGCAATGTGCTTTAAATTATTAAGAATATTAACTCAATCTAAATAAACAATATATCTTTAAATTTACGATCCAAGATAAAGAGTTTAAATGGTTTCAAGAACTTCGGTCTTTCAACTGATTTTTGAGCAAGTAATATAAAGAATAAGGAGAATAGATAGTAATTTGACCATGCATAGCAATTTCCTGATTCAAGGTTGTTGCAAAGTATAAATTTCAAACTCCCTAGATGAAAATAC
>JABUQX010000154.1:30000-32500 GCA_015478945.1 Trachelipus rathkii
TCATGATTACTATAGAAATCTATATAATAACATCATTCAAACAGTTGTGAATCAACTAAGAAGAGTCAGATTTAAATCTCTGGAAGTTCTTGTTTTTATAGAACTATTAAACAGTCATAATTTTAAACAATAGGCAAAAGATTTTCCTAAGAAACCTTTCGAGTCTCTAGGCATAATTTACGGAAGCCATTTTGACAAAATTCGACTGCAGAACGAATTGATAGTTGTGTATTTTTCGGATGATTTTAGAAATAAAAGTATTGTACAACTAATAAAACAATTCCAAGACAATGAACTTTATGAAGTTATGACTGAATTTTTTAAACTTTGCCAGCTCATTGCTACGATACCATCTAAAACAGCAACAGTAGAAAGAATCTTTTCTGCATTGAAAAGAATTAAAGTATATATCAGAGGAATACAACAAGCGAAACTCGATTGTCAAGTATTTCAATGATGTCAATAGAAAGGAGCCATCTCTTGAAGTTAAGAAATTCAGAAGATTTTTCTGAAAGAATTATAAATGAATTCATAAAAAAGGAAAGGAGGATGGATTTTATATTCAAATAAGGTAGGTATATAATTATAATCTATATATATATATATATATATATATATATACATATATATATTTATAATAATCTTTTAAAAAGTCAGTATAGATTTTATATAAAAATATATATATATATATATATATATATATATATATATATATATATATATATATATATATTATTGCATGACCGGCATAATGGGTCACTGCACGCCACTGATATATATATATATATATATATATATACATTTATATAACTATTTGTCTATTATATATATTTATATATATATCGTTTAAATATATATTAATATATCTTTTAAAAATAGATATATTAGAAAACTTCTTTTTCATTTTCAACTTATTTATATTTTTAGATTTAATAATATTGAAAATATAAAAACTACTTATATACTTCCACATATTTCTCTTCTATTTTGCTTATTTTTAGTATTTTATTTTAGGATAATAGTATTTTATTTTAGGATTTAAAAACTATTTGCTATATACAGTATTTTATTTATTAGTTTTAGCGGAATTTATATTTTTGTCTACATGTGGTATCCATTTTCAACTATTTCATTCACTAAAAAATCGCAAATGTTTGCGACAAATTGTTGGACTCCACTTCGCTAATTAAAAAGAGGTCTATTTAGTCGTGTTTGTGTATCATAATTTAAAAATCAAAAATGTAAAAGGGTATAGAGGTAAATTTCTTCTTTATTTTCTTTTCAAATATTTCAACTATTCAACGGCTAATCTCTCTCTATCTCTTTACCTTCTCACCAATCAAATTTACCCTAACTAAGATTTTAAGTGATAGATTACTAAAAACCAAAAGGCAGAGTTATCTATGGACTATCTAGATCTTATTCAAGGAGCAAAAAAAATCTTTGAAAACAACAAATTCAGGTAAGGCTAATGTAGATTCACAATTGTACTTATATATCACTTTTTTAAAACCTTATATTTTTTCAACTAGCTTTAAACGTACAATATTAAGTTTCTAGGTAATTTGAATAAAACTTGATTATCTTAAAAATAATAATAATGAAAACAGTAATAACATTTACTTATTTTTTTTGTTTTACAAGCTTATAGCAAGTTTTCGATAATTTTGTTGTATATTAGGGCAAAATCATTTAAAATCAAGGTGTGTAAAAAAAGAAATATAGAGAATAAGAAGCCACGTGGGCCCTATCGAGACTGTTCCAGTCAATCTAATAGAACCAATCACCAAACATGCTCATGCAAATCCACAAAGCCCCCTAGGGCTTGTCAATAACTTATATAGTGGAAAACAGAGTCTACAACTAAAAGAAAAAAAACTACAGCTAAAGTACATGCTAACTACACTACAAGCTTTAATAGCTTTGTTATAGTCATAAAATGCAATTTAACCTTAATAACTACTGTAACTAAAAACCCGCCAACTTCGCTTAGCCAAAATATATTATATGATACCCAAGCTATCCATATACCTATTCAATTCTTCTTAAATGCTGCAATCAATTAAGTAGCACTAAACAACCTCATGTGGCAAACCATTCCAAAATTTAACAACCCTATTTCTGAATGAATGCTTTCTTATATGAAGATGGCATGTTTTCTTCTTAATTTTCTTATTATGCCCCCTGGTCTCCCGTCCGTGCTCTACTATGAAGAATTTATTGGTCTCCGAATTATCAATAGATGTAAATATTTTGTAGACTTGTATCATGTCTCCTCTGAGAAATCGCCTTTCTACAGAAAACATTCCTAACTCCTTCAGCCTCTCCTCATAGCTCTTAACCTCAAACCCAGAGATCATCCTTGTTGCTCTATGTTGCACTCTCTCCAGCATACGACTTTCCCTAAATAAGGGGCCCAAACTTGTGCACAATACTCTAATACTGGCCTAACATAGCTATTATACAACTTTCTTATAACTTCATTGCTACTGTAAACGAC
>JABUQX010000154.1:40000-60658 GCA_015478945.1 Trachelipus rathkii
GACCAGCTTAGACCAACAAAAAAAATTTAGATTTTGGTCAGTTAGAGAAAGTGTTTGAAGGAAAGGAATATGAATTTACAAAAGGGGGAAGGTTAGTGCAAAGGAATGCACGGTGGGGTTTTTGTCAGGGGGCATGGGTGTGGGCCTAACGCAGGGGATGAACCCTAATATATATATATATACATATAATATGATATATATATAGATTATTATATAATAATATATTATATATATATATTATATAATATATATAATTAAATAAAATATATAATAATATATATATATATATTGGTTATATATCAGTCCAGTGGTGACTCACCATGGATGTTCATGAAGCTTCAGGGCGATTTTCGCCGTTGACGGTAGGGCATTTAAGGTTATATGGGGAGGTTGTGAGGAGTCTTTCTTCTCTTCCACTCACGTCATGGTTTCTTTAGCACAATTTTGTTTCGGTGAATGTGAGAAACCCCCACCGCAGTCTCTGGGAACAAGGAACTGATATATATATGGTATTAATTATTATAATAATATATATATTATATATAAATATAATGTAGCTATATATAATATACAATTTCTGAACTTATAGTAATATATATATAACTTGCTATAAATATATATATATATATATTAACTGGTAGGGATTTAATTTCGCGTGCTTGGCTTTTTTTGTCACCAGGGGGTTATTATTAATTTATTATTATTATTATTGATTAAGTTAATTTTTATTATTATACTTAGTTTTATTATTATTGATTAATCACTTTAAAGTAAGAATCATATTTATTTATTATAATGATAATTAATTAGATAATATAGAGTCTGAGTGTTGTCCGACTATATGATATATTATACGGAAAATAATATATACTACTACGTAATATTATATATATATATATAATAGTATATATATAAGGTATATATATATATTATATATATATAGCGTAATATATATATATATATATATATGATATATTCATTGGAAGTACATGTATAGGATCTGTAAAAAATGTCTATATATCAGAGCAGGAACACTAAAGGCAATATATATTATAATTAACAGATAAATTTAGAGATGTTAATGCCTGTGGAGAGCTCCAGAAGGTTAAGATAAAAAAGCACCTACGCCTATTGCCTATTGCGTACTAGAATACTTGTAAATCACATGAGCTCTTTCCTCATCTTATAAGGTGCTGTTGATGGATGAGAACCCGAAACCCAATGCCCCTGCCCGTCCTTTATTGATCACACATAAAAGACCTCAAACCCAATCTTTTTTTATGTTCCTCCCCGTCCCGCTCTCCCTGTGTGTGTGCGTGAACGTGTGTATGTGTATGTCTGTCATTCTCTTCTAATAAAAGTTAAAATACAACGTCCGAGCAACGACGAAGACTGATATCTTAGAATTCATTTAGTTGGTGGTTTACTGTAACACCACAAATCCCGGAGTGAATGAGATAGAAAGGCGGTTTTTGCCACTTTGGAAATTTCTTTGAGAGAGGGATGAGAGAGAGTGCAAAATCTAACCAGCCAGATTCTGATGAGGGAGAGAGAGAGGGAGCTAAGAGAATCGTTGAAAAAAGAGAGAATAACACGCAGAGAGAAGAGACAAAAGATTGAAACGAGTATTAAAGATAGCAGAGAGTAAAATTAGAGAAAGGAGTAAATATGATGTAGATTAAGATGAAGATTAGAATAAAAGGATGACAGAGTTAAGTAAGATAGTAAGTGAGGGAAGAAGATTTACGAAATGATTGACCTGCCAAATGGAAAGAGATAAATAGAGAGAGAGATCAAGATGAGAATGAGTAGATTGACGATGTGGAAGAGTATTTAAGTTAAGGGTAGGAGATAGAGGATGAAGAGTACCTAGATAGTAAGAGAAGGGAGATAGGAAATATTACAACGTTCTAAAGTAAAGATATTTTCCTATCGGAACATCTTCGTTTAAAAACCATACCAAGCAAATTAAGCATCAACAATACACAGTGATATGAAAGAATACACAAAAGCCTTAAATATCAAAGCAGTAGAAAAAAATTAGCAACAAGAAATTATAAGTGTGAGGAGAAATATAATCCAAATATCTATGTCCGCTCGGACAAGCATCGTGTCATTAAAATATTACAAGCTGCCACCTCCGCCTATTTGCCACTTTATATAATTATACTTAACTAGATCAATATATCAATTTATTACTAAAATCAATAATAAATACAAATGGTTATATCTGCTTAATAATTAAATATGCATATATTCTATATATATAATTCTAATCTCAAGTTAATAATATATAATATAATACTATTATAAATATAAATAATATAATTAATAATATTATAGTATATTATTTAGTAAATTTGTGTCTTTTCCAAATGATAAAAGATAGATGTTAAGAAAAACAGTTTAAAAAGTATTCTGCATACTATTACTCATTTAATCTTTCTTCTAAATAAAAAAGAAAGAGAAAAAGAAAAAAATGTTAAAAAAATATGACTTAAGAGATAACTACTTATGGAATAAACTCAATGTGAAAACAAAAAGACTAAAATTCTATATATTCAGACTTTGAAGCCAAAGTCTCATTTGGCCAAGTCATGTGCTCATTAGTCTTCTTTAAGCTTAATTTCATATGTTTGCAACGTAAAAGTCATAAATAACCAGTCATAATATATAAAATATATTAATAATATATACTAGATATTTATATATTAATATATTATTTATATATAATAATAGCAATAGTATATTTAGCAGATATTGGAAAATAAAGACTCAAATATCAATAATATAAAATTATATATTATAAAAATAAATAAATTATGTAATATATATAATAATATATTAATAAGTTTATTATTAAATATATTTAGTATAAAAAATATATAATAAGATAAATTAATATTATTATGTGTGTGTGTGTGTGTGTTGCTTTGTATGCGGTGTGTATGTGTGTGTGAACGATATTCTATGGTGAATAAAAGTTGAAAAAACTTAAAGTGGTCGTCAAAAAACCCGAAAGATATTTGACAAATCACTAATATACAAAAAACAAAATCCAGTATAAAGCTACGAGTATCAATTAACACCGTATTAACCATCAAAGTCAATTATTACTCGGAATTAAGAAAATAGGATCAATAACTCTAAGACTAACTTTGAAATATATATGAAATCTCCCAACCTCCCTTCTCCTGGCCGAGAAATCCATCTCTTTGAGGTCACTAAGTAGTGTCTTTAATGGGAATAGGATATAAGATGAGCAGTAACGCTTTTATTCATCTCGATGAAGCAGCGAAAGATAAGTCGCAACAGCTTCTGTGCATGCACAACAGCTGCATAAATATTTAATCCCTTATTAAATACAAACTTTTAAAACATTCAAATGCAAGTACAATCCCAATAACAATGTGGGAAGAATTAAAACTTCAAATATACCATCACTAATTTAATAAGTATGCACATATATATATAATGATTAATATTATTATAGTAATGATATTATGATATTGATAATATATATAAATAATTATATATAGGTATATATACTTAATATAATAGGTACCTATATACATACTATAGTAACTAACATGTATTATACTATTAATAATATCTATAATAATAATAACACCTACTCCACATATACATATACTATATATAATTCAATGATACTCTACCCTTTCACGATCCTACCTCCATCTACCACCCCACCCTTTAACAATCTAAGCTCTTACAACTCTACAGTAAAAAATCCTCCAAATTAACATATGTTATATTAGTACAGAATATACGACCGACATTAAGCACAGAATATAAATATAATCCTATTAGGCAAATTATTATATATAAATATGTAAATATTATAATAATTAATATCCTAAGTATCATACTTAGAGATACGTATATTTTGGTATGTAACGATACAGAGGCTTACATACTAGAAGTTATAGGAAACTGACTAATTTACCCATTCTTCTCCTATAAAATCATATTAAAGTACCCTCACCTATAATGACCTAAGTACTATCTCAGTATCTCTCATATCATCAGATATATATTCACAATAAGACCCACTCATTTCTGTCCCTTTATAGTGGTAAACATGAGATAATCTACCTCACAGAAAGAACAATCACGAAAGTAATTTGCACAGAAATTGGTCACAAACACACAAGGACTAGTAAACCTAGTTGAAATTATGTTCCTCTTATGCCTTTTAACATTACATTCATTATTATTAATAAATTTAATCATTTAATCAATCAATAATATGAACACTATGCAAATTGAATTGAGTAATATTATAAGAAATGTATGGATTAACCGGAATTATTATAAATATTGAAAATTCGGACCCTAATGAATTACTCAGTCTAAAATTAGAAATTATAAGATAATTGTAATGGTTCCCATACATAACAAAAAAAAACTCTGGACCAGGTTCACCTATGTAAAGTTAAATAAACACTATATATCTAAATAATAACTAATAGTTCATATCTATTACCATTATATCTTACGATTAAACATTATGAGATAGAAGCATAAATCATCTTATACATAATACTGGATGAAACGTACCCTATTGGTGAGATCGATGCATCTATTAGGTGGTCCGGATACTAGTCACGTAGCTACGGATGCGACGACTAGCATAGCACACGCCCACACCAACACCAACACGTACTTTATTTATGCTGTTATTTAGGTTATTGTATTTAGTTATATACAATCGCCATATATGTATTAAACATGTGTGGTGTTTAAGATATTACTCTGTATTATTCAAGTATATTCAAAGTGGTTCTAATAAATCTTTTAAATAATTAAAATATCAATTATACAAGTAAGCCAGTTTCCCAAAGAATGGTAATAACTAAAAGATTGTTTGCCGAATATAATCTGGAAAGAGTTTGCTTTAATTTTGTGAATGAACTAGGACTTAGTATAGTGATTTCATTTAAAGGTGACCTGCAGTTTTGTGTGTTATGAAGAACATCGTTCTCTTATCAAATATTTTGAAAAACTTGTTTTGAAACACTTGTGAAATGTCCTTAACCCGGTTTCTCATTTATGTACAATAATTACCTTAAAATGTTGAATTGAATTAATTAGAATGAAGCTAAAGAGTTAAAAGATAAGCCTAGGTGTGTGCAACACGCATAAATCGGTTACTTCAGAAATGAATGACAAGTTCAGAAAGGGTTTTAAATATTCAACTAAAGAAATGGATCGAGACTTTCAATGAAACGGAGTTGCTTAAGTTTTAGGCCAGGAACTGTAAAAGTCCAAGCTAACTGCAAGATGAGCTCATACAAATGAACAAGGTTTTTTTAATTTTTTAGCAATGGAATGTTACCATTTGTTATAAATTCAAAAGATTTTCTTCGTTCTCTTTAGACAGTCGAAAAATATTGAACAAAATAATACGTGAAGAAGTCGAAACAACAGTTTAATTTACCTACAAAACGTAGAGAACACGGACCAAAGAGGGAGAAAACAGCATTGTCAACAGCAAATGTTATGTGTTTGTCATTTGGGATGCAAATAATATATTATTAATAAGCTATATAAAGCAACAATGAAAAATGTATTAAAATATGGAAGAGACACCAATTAAGGAGGAAGAAATAACAGCAAAACGGTTAAATATGGCTAAGAAAATAGGTTATTCCACCATAACAATGCGTGTGCACATTCAAGATCTGTCATTTGGAATTTGGGAAAAAATCTTATTTGAATTGATGTTTCATTCCCTTTATTTAGCCATCCACATTTCTCACAATTAAACTCGAATTTTCCAGTATTATATATATATATATATATATATTATTATATATCATTATATTATTATATATGATATTACTAATAGTAGCTATACATATAAACGGTATTTTATATATATATATATATATTATATATATATATATATATAAAAGTATATATATATATAAATAGCGTAGTAACATATTATATATAATATAGTTATGATATATATATATAGTAGTATATTAAAATATATATATAGGATATATATATATATATATAGTTATATAAATATTTATATATATTTAAGAATATTCAGTAGTAAATATACTTCAATTAAATATATATGATATTATATATTAGATATATGTATATTATACTATATAATATATAAATACTAATGTTTTAAAGGTTGATTTATATAATATATAATATGTAGGTTGATTTATACTGGAGATATTAAAAGGAAAAATAACCGTTACCTAAAATTACTTTTTTTGGAAGAAAGTAATTAGGTTATTTAAATTTTTTTTTCATATATTGTTAGTATATGATACTAGCAATTGATTAAGATGCTGATGAGAAAGATGCGAAGTGTGA
The DNA here is from genome assembly GCA_015478945.1 of Trachelipus rathkii. Classification (NCBI taxonomy): domain Eukaryota; kingdom Metazoa; phylum Arthropoda; class Malacostraca; order Isopoda; family Trachelipodidae; genus Trachelipus; species Trachelipus rathkii. The sequence goes on from JABUQX010000154.1 coordinate 46,367, forward strand.
AAGTACTAAAAATTTGGCTATTCAGTACGATCTTTCACCGAAAAGGTATATTTACTAAAATTTTAATATTTTTATCACAGTTAAGTTTTTTTTTTTAAATCTGAATGATAAGCATAAATGATGAACGGTTTAAACTGTATTAATACTTATAAGCACAACTTAAATAACTTTAACTTCGCTTATTAACTTAACCTAACTAACAATTACCTTAAATATTTTAAATTATATTACACTATTTTCTTTGCAGCAAATGTAATTACCTACTTACTTATTACTTAACCTTACTTAAATATTATAAATTATTACACTATTTTCTTTGCATCCTAAATGTAAAATTTTGTTTTCCACTCTGTGATATTGAAAATTTTTCTTCTTTTTCCCACAAAAATTTGCAGGAGAAAGATCGTACTGAATGTCCAAAAATTTAATAATAAAATAAGCAAAAACGCTTTATTTTGAATGAGAAAGAAAACGGGATTTTAGTGCTAGTGCTGAAAGAATTTAAGGTAACGCAAAAAATAATGGTTATGGGTAAAATACGTTCCGTATTTTATTTTCATATATAGATTCTGTGTATACATAACAAAACCTATCATAATCTGAACTTAGATGGCAAAAAACCACAACCTAACCTATATGGATCGACGATGCAGCAAATTTCGACCTAACCTATATATGGATATATATACTTTGCCGTAACAGGTTTTCTCTTGTTTTCGGGCAGGATTTTTGCAATACAGAAAATATCCCGAAACGTCGCCCTGTCTCAGGCTCTGCCAAACGTACGATGCGTCAAAAATTACGATATTATTAAATCATTGCTTTTTTTTTTGTATTTAAAATTTTTTGATCCTGCTAATCAGCACTCAAATTTATTGTTAGTATCATGTAATAATATATGAAAACTAAAGTTAAAATTTTTTTTATCTGCGCCATGAAACTTCATAATATATATATATTAATATATATATTATATATATATATATATATATATATATATATATATATTATATATATATATTATATATATATAATATATATATAGTATATACAGTATGATATATATACATATATATATAATGTAATGAATAATGAAGTTTAACGAACAATAAAGGTTATATTTAGTGAAATTATAAAGGTGCCCTAAAAGACTTGTAGAGGGCGCTTTCGGCTTTTATTCCCGTTGTTCGTTTCTCGTCACTGAAAAAAAACGACTTTCCATCACGTTTATCAAATTGCTCTCCTCCGCCATCATCATGTATCAACGTCGTTGCTATAAACGGGTATAATGTTTTCCGAGATGGCGGAATTGCGGCTCCTGTTGACCTTCTTTCTTCTTTTTTTTCGCCCACATTAAGGAAAGCAAACAAATATTCTTTTGGTTGAGTATCTTTTATTAGGTGGGAGGCGGTTGGGGAGGCCACGGGAGGAGGGGTGTTTTTTCAATAACCCATACTATCTTCGAACCTCAAACTCAGACTAGACAAAAATAAATTTCTTTTTCAATTTACGACGTTTCAGGAGAGGAAAAAGGAGAAAAAAATGTCGAAGAAAGAAAATGGGGCATCCAACGGAACAAAAGTTCTGTGCCCTTCAAATATATATATACTACTATAATCTTATATTAGGGGGATATACCTATAATATAATATCATAAATAATATAATAATATATATATATATATTATATATATATACGGGGTTTATAATTAAAGTAACTCTAGTAGATATATATATATATATACTATATACATGCTTGCCGGTCTTAGGATATAGCTTCTTACAAATACAAGGGAATGATATACCTATGAAAAAAATAAAAGAAATTAGCGTGGGAGGGTTTGTCTATTGTGAGATTGATTGTGGAAAGCCTAATGTTTTAAACATAAAAAAAACGTAAATAAAAAAGGGCTTGCTTAAAAAATAAATAAAGAAAAGAAGAAATATTACTTTTTTATCTTTTAAAAAGAGTGGGTTGAAGTCTTTTTTAATAAAAAACAAAACAAAAAGACAAAATATTAAGATTTTTTTTAAAATAAAAACAAAGAAAACACGGCATGCATAGATTCGGTTATTTAGCAATCGCATTGACAGAACATGACAGGAAATTTTGAAATAAATTCCACAAACAATTTTAAAGATTGGCCAACAAAAAAAAAAAAAAAAATTATTCCGAACAGAGCTTATCGAGAGTTTTGAATAAGATGCAAGAATTAATACGAAATTTTGAGCACAATGCGAGCACGAAAATAAATTTTATATATATTATATAGTTTATATATATATATAGTATATAGTAATAATATATAATATTACATATCAATATATATATTATATTAATATATATAATATAAATACTTATTCTATATATATAATACATATATACATATTTACTTAGATATAATATAATATATCATATATAGGTATTAATTATATATTATATTAATATATAATATTAATATATATAATATATAATTAGATAGTGGAAGTATATATATAATATAATAGGTATATATAATATGAGTATATATAGGTAATATATATAATAATACTTATATATATATAATAAATATAAGATTTGTATAATAATAATAATAATTATTACTACATAGGCATATCTTTGCGGCCATTTGTTGACTGACATCACACGCTTTGGGGAATAGAAAAAAGTCTGTAATTTCATGAAGTTCTTCCGCTTCCTACTTTCCGGAAGCCCATTCTCTAAAGATCATATTTTAACGAATACCTTTTTTCTGATCTGGTTTCCTGCTCCTCTCAAAACGTCTCTATATCGTGTTTAATGTTTTTACACACCGAAACGTCACATCATGATGAAAGGAAACGAATGCTCTTCATTCAATATTTAGTCTTCGCGGCTCTAGCCATTTGCTTCTCCCATAGGACAGTTTACAGATAGAGAGACAGACAAACAAATACATACAGACACACACACACACACACACACTATATATATATATATATATATATATAATATAATATATAGTATACTATAATATACTTAGGATATATATATATATATAATAATATATTATAATATATATAATATTATATAAATATATTATGTATATTTCCTTCGTCCTGCGTTCGGACGTTAAATGATACACCGCCCTACGCCTAGATTAGGACTCTCTACGACGGAGTGGTGGTGTTCTTATATATATATATAATATACTATATACCTGAGTATATATATATATATTTAAGTCATATACTATCTATATATTACAGTATATATATATTTAACCATAAATATATATATTATATAATAAATAATAATATTATATATAATATAATAATATATATCCGTATATATAAACTTGCTTAGATGGTTCGTGAATGGAATTACTGTTGATCTGGGAAGATGACAATCCCTGTGGTTACCGAATTAAACTTTATTCCTTTTGTATCCACAAACTTTGGGCAACTATTTCCTCAGTTCAGTATAAGTTAGTGTATAACATGATAACCGGTTGCTTCTAAAGGAGTCAAACCATCTCATTTACTACTTAATGGTTTCCCGTAAGAATTTTCATTGGTGAATTAGCGATATTAAGCGCCAAATTATTCATCAATATATAATATATTATATATATACTATACTATTATATTATAATATAATAGTATAATATTTACCTAATATATATTATATTATATAAATATTTTACATATTATATTATTGTGTATATATATATAGTATATATAGTATATATAGTATTATAATAATATTATATAGTATAGGTAATATATATAATATATATAATATATTATAATATATATATATATTATATATACACGCACGAATACAAATTATTATTAAAAACTACATTAAAAAATTTTGAACATGTTTTAATAAAACTTCTCCCACTTCTGGATACAATTTTGTCTAACATTCAGCATTATATTCACATTCACCCGATACCTGAAATCTGCGAATATATTATCATTATATATATAGATATATATATATAGGTGATATATTATATATATAATAATAATATTATATGTATATATTATATACTATACTATTATATATAGAATATATATATATATATATACTATATATATATAAATGGTAGAGGGGTGTCTTCCATTCTCCTTCTCATTATACTGCAGCTACGATGAACAACTGCTATTACGATAAATATCTTCAGACAAGATATGATTATGCATGTATGTTTCTACAAAATATGAATGAGAAACACAGCCAAAATGAGCATGTTACTAAAGAGAACCAAGTAAAATGAAATAGTTTGTCATTTCTAGAGCTTATATGTAACACATAAGGATTTTAATATAGATATATATATATATAATATATATATAATATAATACTATATAATTATTAGTATATATATAATAATATATATATAATAAATATAATATATACTATATATATATATATATATATAGTACTATAGTATATATATATATATATATTTACTTTTACACATCCTGTTGAAAACTAATTTAGCAATATTTTCTCAATTTCAAACTATCAGGTGTCACATCTAGAATCTATAGAGCATTCAAAATTTGTTTTGAATGCTATTTGTTCCACACACACAGATGGAATTTATCAAAATACTTTTTATTTTAATTTATTTACAAAATTTCAAGTGGGAAACAGTATATTTAAATTTCCTACCAAAATCTTTAGACCCACTCTTCATTTTCCTACTGTATCTTTAAAAAAATATCCTAAATCTTCCATATATACAGTATTACTTGCATCTCAACTTGACAAAAAAAATTTCACAGTGCTGGAAGCTACATATCTCCAATGCCAGTTTCTTCTTACAAATCATAACTTATTTTGGATTCAAACTTTCGTTCAGGCACCAGGTAGCTCACCCAATCCTACTAAGATTCTTATTAATTTATTTATGTAACTGGTCAATAATTAAAAATTAAGATTGATAAACATGCGAGGAGTTTCCTTTAGAACCGTCCTCCTCCTCTGGTCTCCTGAGTACTCTGCTATGATATCATGAAGATACCATCCATTTTCTTCTTCCAATTTCTCTGTCCTTCGATATTCGTCTTCGCTTCTTGATCGTAGGATATTGGAAACTTTGTATTTAAAACCTCTACACCCATGCATCTTTAAATGATCATATTTCCATTATGCTTTTCAACCAAAAATAAAGTACTTTCTTTAAATGAGTTCATTCTATTTATTACTTTTCTACATTCCTAAATTTCTATTTTCTTATTATTATTATTATTATTATTATTATTATTATTATTATTATTATTATTATTATAATTATTATTATTATTACAAATTGTATTATTATTTTATATTAACACAATATTAGGTCTATAACTACCACAAATTGTAATTAATTATTTTTATATGTAACAAATGAAATTCTAAAGTTTTCAATGGATTATTAAATGGGAAATTCTTTGCTAATATTACTTAGTAGATGGTTGGAAAAGAATGTACCGGTAAATAATTTAAGTTTGAAACGTTAGCAGTAAATTAACTGAGTATATGTGAAATTCTTTAGTATTACCTTTAGCCTATTAAATAGATAAATTATCAATAGGAAATAAGCTATCTCATCTTTATATACACACACACTATAAAATATATATAAATATATATATATTAATATAGAGATATATAATATAATCATATTATTATATAATTATAATATATAATATATATAATATAATTATTATATTATTATATTATATATATATATATAATTTTATTATTATATATATATATATATAACACTACATATTAATAATACTATAATAAAGGCAAGGTTCCGTTAATGGGGAACAAACCGACATTGGTACCTTTAAATAACGTCTTATCGCCGTGTCAAATCGTCTACACAAGATCTTTCTGTCCCTCCTTTTTTTTAATTGCTGTTATTTCCATTAAATAAACTCACCTTCAAATGAAAAAAAAACAACAGGCGGAAATAATTCCTGTCTTTGGTTCTTGCAGCACTTCTGTCTCGTAACTTCGTAGCTAATCAAAAGAACATCCTTTTAAATTAAGCCTAATAATAATTAATAATATAATAATAATAAAATAAATAATAATAATATTTAATAATAATATAATAAATAATAATAATAATAATAAATAATAATAATAATAATAATAATAATAATTAATAATAATAATAATAATAATAATGAAATAATTAATATATAGCTATAAAAATAATATTAATAATAATAAATTAATATAATAATAATAGATAATGAATATATAATAATACTTAAAATATATAATAATAATAATAATATAAAATAATAATAATAATAATAAAATAGCTAATATTATATTATTATATTATTTATTATTATTAGTATTTATTATTATTATATTATATATTCAGAAAAAGAGTTTATATGAGTAAAAAAATAATGGTATTATTTGAAAGGGAATTCATGTATTATAGGATTTATATATATATAATATAATATATATATAATAGTATATATATATATATATATATATATATATATAGTATATATATAAATATATAATATATTATATATATATATATATTATATATGGATATAAAGTAGTAGTAATTAATATATGATATATGTGATTAATTGTATTCATTATGATCCACTCTGAACACGCGATCAATTGATGTTTTTTACTTAAATGTATATTCACGTGAGTGATAAAATGCTAGAGTTGTGAGATTGATAATCGTATTCTTAATAATCTAGTGATTATAAAATTGCCTCCATCTACACAAGAATAGAAAATTGTATTTTAAATTATAAATGGTTTAGGCCTTAGTTTGTTTACATTAATATTTATTAAATACGTTTCGGTTTATCACTTAGTTATTATAATTAGTAATTAGTTTTGAAATGGATCGAGAGTTACTGGATCCCATCGTAAAGCATGGTGGTAGGCCTTCACTAATAACAGAGTTGCAAAAGAGAAAATCTTCTTTACTTACTCTTGAAGAGAAATGTAAAATAGCAGCTTTGTACAACATTAACTCCTCCTAAATAATGTTAACCCGTGCAAAGGTATTAACTGCTATGTTGTGCAACAAAAATAGGGGACTGTACACTTTAAATACGATGGCTTTCCTGTGTCAACAGGGAAAACCACCTTTGACCTACACAATAGCGTCTGACTAGGAATTGTGCAGAAGTTTTACTACAGTCGTATCTTACTATCCCATAACAACGGAGACAGCGACTGACTGGTACAACATTGTCGGGAAATCACTTAAAGAGCTGTGCAACAGATTCTATCAACCTATTTAACCTATTCAACAGAGTTAAGCAAGGAATAGTACAACTGTTTCCTTTTAGCCTGGGGAGAGTGTTCTCCCAAGTACTCTGCCAAGCTTGATTAGATCGCTAAATATATTAAGAAAGTAACTGCGTAACCAAAAACATCAAAAAAAGATACAAAAAAGATTTTTCTCCTATTAGGAAAAGTCATGTATTTAAAATTAATATAATACAGCTAAAAAAATTAAAACTTATCTTGTAAATTTTAGCAGTTAAACTCTGAAAATAAATGACATTTAATATTTACAATCACATATATGCTTATAGATAAAAAAAGCAAATTTAAAAAATTAATAATATAACATTATAGTTAACCAAAACCTAAGACACGCTAAGATAATTAAAATAGTAATTTCTGTAGAAATGATAAAATTTGAAAAATTCAGCAAAAGCCAGAAAATGATAAATGCTATTAATAAGAGATTAATATGGCGGCTTATAATGGAATAATGAAAACGTATTATTTCTCAAATAATAGTTAAATAATAATTGTAGAAAGGTTTTTTAAAAAGACCAGCTTGTTAACATACTAATCTTATAAGATATTTGAATTAATGATACAAAAGGAATAAGTAAGTAAATGTGATTTCCAAGGGTAATATTTACCCAAAAAATGATAGTCTCCTGCCCCAAAATAGGGAAAAGGAAATCTCAGGATAAGAATAAGGTTGTCTAATATTCTGAATTAAAATAAAAATATTATTTTGAAATAATAATAAAGCAAAATAATAAAACAAGGGCATTAATTTAGCTACATGAAGTGTTAGAGAGAAGAGGGTGATTAAGTATAATTAATTATAATTTTAGGATAACTAAATTATTACACTAGTATTATTCGTTCCAAAATATTATTAATAATTAAATAAAATGTAATATTCTTTGAGTATTTACTGCAAATATTACATAGTATTATCAATAAATTTAACTTAAATACAAAGTTGTAGTGTTCTTAATCGTAAATTGTAATAAAGTAAGGGAATTTTGATCTCTTTCAAATTAAGGCGGAGACAAACAATAGTATATGTAAACCAAAATAAAAATGGAAAAGATATAAGTATAATATAAATATATAATCTAATATATAGCTATAAATATATATATATATATAGTACCTCACTAGTATAACCGTATATATTAAAGAAATTATTATAGGATATCATATATACTTATATATATACTATATATACTTAATAGGGATATTTTTTTTTTAAATATAATATATAATATATAATATATTAGTGATGGGACGATTAACGCTCATCGTCTATCGTCATCGGCAAAAATCGCCATATTTTTACTTGTAATTGTCTCATGCGTCATCGTCATCGGCAACATCGGCATATTTTATTTTGCCGAATAATTGAACAAATATTAAGAATTTTGAATAATATTAAAACTCGATTAATATCAATATATTTAATAATATAAAATATAATAATAATTTAATAATTAATAATAATAATAATAATAATAATAAAAAATAATAATAATGATTATTAATGTAATAATTATAATTAATTAAATAATAATAAATCATTAGAGTAATAAAATATTTAGGTAATAATATCTATATATATATATATATCATAATATATATATATTATTATATAATAGTTATAATAAAAATAGTTATAAATAATATATATATAATATTAGTATATATAGATATATATATAAGTATTATAGTAATAAATATTATATTCGTATATAGTGCTACATATACTACTTATATATATATTAGTCTATCATATATATATATATAGTATACTACTATTATATATATATACATGTACCTTACCTTCTTTATTAGTTATAGTAGTATTATAGTATAATATATATATATATAGAGATATATATAGGGTACATAATATTATATATATATTATATCATGTAACCCATTTTGCTTTATGGTATGTATGACATTCCAGTGGCTAATGGTTCGCCTTTCTGTTATGCGCTTCCCAGTATCGCAACACTCATCCTCCAGACAACATATCATTTACACATACGTATATTCACACCCCTCTTCTAGACAACATCTTACAGACATCCTATCCCTTATAACCCAGTACGTGTAGGGAGAAAAAAATTGCCCACATCGTATGTCCGCGTGTCGTAGAAGTGCGACTAAGGACGTGGTAGTTAGGTTGCCTGCCTACTACCACTTATCTTTTGACAGGAATGCTAATGCTGCCTCGGAGAAGGTCGTATCGCAGTAAGCGCCCTTCTCTATCCTTCGCGAAAATGTATGAATCGTATTCGTACATGAAATGTTAGAGGAAAAAATGTTGAGGAGATGAGGAGAGAGGTGATGATGTATTATTTAGAAAGGCAAATTTTGATTTGCTCGCTGTGACTGAAACAAAAGATGAAAGGAAAAAGGTGGAAAATGAGTGGTGTGGTGTGAAATGTGTTTGTGTGCTGGAATGAATGGGAGGGGATAGAAGGATTTGCAATTCTGATAGTGACTTGTGGTATGAAGCTATGGTAGATTTTGATTGTGGGAATTGAAGTACTAGAGTCTTAAAGGTTAAATAAGTTTTGAAAAAGATCAAAGATTGTGCTGGTTGCGAACATATGATCCATCTGAGGGTAATGTTGAAAAGAGTACGATTTTCTGGAATTAATCTGAATGATGTTTTGGATGGGGGAAATTTAGGAGATTCAGTTCATTGCCACATATCTGCCACCCAAGGATTTTTTACAGTTGTCACCACCACTCACGGGAGAGCCCTATTCAAGGAAGGGGTGTATTACTCTCAAAAGTTCACCCTCTAGCGCAAATTAACGCATTATTGAGCACAGACGGCAGGCTTTAAAGTTGAGGGGATTTAAATTCAGTAGGAAATACAGAAGATGGGAAGAGAATTCCACAAAACAGAGGTGGTGGGGAAAGAAGGAAGCACACAGCAAACTAGCCTGGAAACAATTTACCAATGTCAACCACATACTCGTGCGAAGATACAGCCCCTATTGTGTACGAAGGCGTCGTAAAGGTGGTGTACGCGAGTTTGATAAGTTTCCATCGAGCACTTGCCGGCGGTACCTATAGTGATATGAGATTAAAGCGAACCAAACATCGCCTTGCAAAGATAGAGGTTCAAGTGAACTGAAAGTGCAGAACAGTTATAAGCCTTTTTGCCGTTGACTCCACCCTGTCCAAAAGCCGGGGAAACCAGACCCCCCCCCCCTCCCAAGATATGAGAGCAGTACTCATACATGGGCGGATTGAGACCTTTGTATAGCGGAGCAACTGAGAGAAGGGGGAAATTCTCACAGTCTAAACAGAACTTTCCAGTTCTTTGAGGCCGCCCTAGCAAGCAACCATGTGATGTGAGGTTTCCAAGACATTTTTTTGTTCATGTTAAAGGCAATGATGTTTACATTGTCAACAGGAGAGAGACGACAGAACCGCCGAAAGAGACAGGAAAGTTAAAAGGTATTTGGAGAAAGGAGATTTTGTAAAGTGGGGTTTAAAAGAAGAATGAATTTCACAAAAGTTTTTTCTATCCATCAGCGAGAATAAAATCGGAAAGATTAAGATCGAGAGGCAATTCCAGAAGTAAAAGTGGTAGTAGAATTTGATATGAGTTAAAAGAATGAAGAGTCGAGTCATCGGAATACGAGGGGATAGAGTTAAGGTGCAGGTGAGAAGATCATTAATGAAAGTAGGAATAAAAGTAGGAGATAAGTACAGAACCCTGAGGAACACCCACTATTGACAGAAAAGAAGTCGCCCCATACAACAACAGCCATATTGAGCGATTTGAAAGAAAATTAGATATGAGTAAGCAAAGAAAGGAGGAAACCCAAAGGAGGGGAGCTGGAGAAGCAGGACGCGTGCCATACTCGGTCACATGCTTTGGAAAGCGTCACCACGCAAGTTCTCCCCGTAGTTCCTAATGAGCGAAAAAACCATAAAATCGGTTTTGGATAGGAATGTATGATCGCCAAGTAGACTTCGTGCAGCGAGAGCCTTACTGGCGATCGGAGTGAGTTTCCAAATGATCTAAGAAGATGAGTGAGAAGGGTTTTCAAGATCTTAGATAGAATACAAGTGAGAAGGTAAGGCGATAGTTCGAAGGATCAGAGCGGCTCCTTTTTTCGGAATAGTTGGACATGTGAGAGGCTTCCAACACTGAGGAGGGAAAGTGCTTGGTATTGAGACATAGAGAATATAAATGAACGAGGGGCGGGGTGGGAGAATTAGCAACACAATGCTCAGATCAAATAAGAGGAGGGAAAGCAGATTTACAAAGTTGCTAGAGATGGAAGATTTGTCAGTAGGAAAACCAAGGAGGTTGGCGCACTTTCCTTTGATGAAAGCCAGCTTTGCTCGATGAAGAGTATCCCTGCAAACGATTTCTAGCTGAATGAAGAAAATTAAAATTAGCGAGAACGAGAATTTTTCCACACTCGATAGGGACTGTCTCTAGCCTTGAATGGCCAGAGAAGTAAGCACGATCGAACTATGGATTACGAGGAAAGGAAAGATTTAGTTTTAGAAGGAATGAATGAGGAAAGAAAATTTATCTGTCGAAGAAGGAATGAAACCTGCTCATCCCATCAACGAATTACAGGCTCCCTCCTTATCTTTTAAATCTTTATACATCCATCATTAATCCTTTATTGAGGTAGCCAATTTGCATTCATCTGCAAACTTGGGAAACCTTACATTTAATTCCCTGGTCTAAATATTTTATACGAATATGAGGAACACCAACTTGACCTAAGAAATCGTTACGGACCACAAAGCACAAACATTTTTTTTTAAATAAAATACTTTTTCATTCATGATTAACCTATTATTATTATTATTATATATTTCATTATATTATTATTATTATTATTATTTCATTATCTATTATTTAATTATATTATTATATATATTATTATTCTTATTGAGACTTAAGGAATCAAAAATTTTATCGCTAAAATAATTTTGGGAGGGGTTGAACCCCCTGACCCCTCCTGTCTACAAGCCTTATATATATATATATATTTATAATATTATATATATTATATATATATATATATAATATATAATATATAGTAATATATATATATATATAATATATAATATATATATATATATATAAATAAATAGAGAGAGAGGGGAGGGGCGTGTGGGGAGAGAGAGAGAAATTTTAAAAATAGTTTTTTTCAATTTAATCGTCATCGTCATCGTCATTCGTCATCCGTCATCGGTTTTGAAATTTTGCTCTAATTCGTCATCGTTTCATCGTCATCGGCCAAAAATTTCATAATCGTCCATCACTAATATATATATATAATATATTATATATATTTATATTATATATATAATAATATATATTTGATATATATATAATATATATACTAATATATATATATATATATATATATATATATATATATAATTATATATTATATATATATATAATATATAATTGGTCATTAAATAAAAAAATCATTAAACCTCGCAATTAGCCGATATCTAGTGTTATAAATTAAGAGTTTTAAAAAACACGTATCCCCCGGTGGAGAGGCCAAATATACAAGCAAGCGGGGGGGGCCCGCCAAAGAAAAAAAGATATTACCATGAATGAGGAGATTTCGTTTTTCTTCAAGCCAGGAAGTAAACAACCACAAAAACAAGTAATAAAAATAATAATAATAATAAATAATAATAATAATAATTAATAACTAATAATAATTAATAATAATTAATTGCTACTACCACTACTACTACTACTACTACTATTATTACTACTACTATAATAATATTAATAAGACGGATTATAATAATAATAATAATTATAAAAGTAAAATATAGACATTTTTGAGAATTTTTTTTATATATATATATATATATATATATATATATTCTCCATTATATATATATATATATATATATATATATATATAATATATATATATTATATATATATATATATATATATAATATATAGATATAATATAGTATTATATATAATGTGTGTATTTGCGCGAGCACCTCCCTATGATTAAACTACATTTTTTACTTAACGAAATTTAACTACATGTAATCCTCCTTTTTATTTTGTATAGAATTTTTAAATTCCTTCTTTTTTTTTTTTTCAACTTATCTTCTTTTACCTTACCAAACAGAAGGGTGGAAACTTTTAGCTAAAAATTTTTTCTTCTTTTTTTTTTTTTTTTTTTTTTTTTTTTACGTGAGCTAAAAAAAATTGTTTTAAAATCGAATATAAATAAAAAGATAATACAGCATATTTCAAATGCCTTATTAGCATAAGCCGATAAATAGCAAAAACTCGACCTAATGCTCAAATATTATAATTACATTTATTATTGCTTACGCTTAAAACTGAGAAAGTATCTATTTAAAATACAAACTGCACTCACAAACAAAAACATCACACACATTAAAATGTATATAACAAGGATATATATATATCATTATAGTATATATATGAGCGTATATATATATATATATATATATAGTGAGATATAATATTATAATAATATTATATATTATAAAAATAATAATATATATTAACACTTCTTCAAAAAGGCAATCACAAAACACACACCCACAACTTACGTACGGGTATATGCCGCCACCTTGGTACAACTGTAGAGCGATTTGTCGGCGAGGGCATAGGATTCAGGGGTAATAAATAGCAATTCGTTATCAAATTACAGGGACTGTTTCCTTCGCAGATAGGGCCATGCCCTGAGGTTGAGGAGATATATATATAAGTATATAATTTTATATATGTATTATATATATTTTAGTATATTAAGTATATATTATATATATAATTTATATATTATATATATATTATATTATAGTATACTATATACTTGATATTATAACCGCATATATATATATTATAATATAATATATGTGTGTGTGTTTGTGTTGGTGTATACAAGGGAGACAGACAGAACTATCATATACTTGGGGAGTCTCACAAGGTGGTCATAATGCCGG
>JABUQX010000155.1:0-40000 GCA_015478945.1 Trachelipus rathkii
AAGGAGAATCAGTATTGTCAAGCCGTTATGAGAGATACCTTTATGAAATAATGTTTGATAATATCATAATTACAAGAGGGCAAGATTACTCAAATTAGCGGGCCTTTAGAATTCCTACAGTTAGGGAATTCACAAAATTCTCAACTTCCAAAACAAGTTTCCTGAAGAAACTTAGGATTCTTTAATAGGCAATTGGTATCTTTTTTTACAGATCATTTTTGCGTAATGAATTAGCCGTGATTTATGACCAAACAAATCCTAATCTCTTTCGGAACAAGGACATCCAAACCTATTTAAAAAACCATCGTAGAGAATGATTTACAAGATGATCTCTTTTGCATAGACTTTTTAGCTGATCGCAATACAATCCCAGCAACAACGGCATCTGTTGGAAAGGAGTTTTTCTTGCCTAATTCGTATAAGACATCCCTCCGAAGCACCGTGAGGAGGACAGACTGTTCAAAATTTGGCATTACTTTCCATAGAAGCAGAACTTTTAAGTAAGTTATCAAATCATCCATTGGTTATGAACAATATTAAACATAAGGTCGCATTTAAGGAAATAGAAAGAAAATACATCTCTTTTCAAGCGTTAATTGTGATGTACTTATACATTACATTTGTATCTCTTTTTTTTATTATATATATAAATAATATTATATATATATAATATATATAATAATATATCATAGTATATATATATATTTGATATATATATATTATATATAAATTATATATAATATACATATTATTATTATGGTATTATTATTTATATAAATTATATAATATATATATATATATATATATAGATATATATATATATATAATAATATTATATTATATATATATTATTATATATATATATATTATATATGTATATATAATCTGTCATGTTCCTTGAAAGGGCTCTGCCCGTGAGTGGTGGATAGATACTGTAATATATATATATATATTATATATATATTATATATATATATATTAATATCATATATATATATATTAGTATATATATTATAGTATTTATATAAATAATTTATAATATATATAAATATGTTTATTATATATTATATATATAATATATATATATAGATACAGTATTATGCCAGCATCTAAGAAGAGCCACGGGAATCCATATTCTCAAAAAACTACAATACTACAGGGAAGAAATACATTTTTTGAAAGTAGTGAAAATTTTAGTTAAGAATGTAAAAAAAAAAAAGAAAACTTATTAACATAAAAATTGGGCGTTTTAGGTGCTGGGCATAGTTATATATATACTGGATTTGTAAAGGTATACACGGCAATTGTTAGGGACTCGAGCCGACGCGGAACGCAGGGTGGACGTTTCAAAATAAACCGTGGGGGAGGGGCGAGAACAACGCGCACACCCAATACCCAAAGAGCGGGGTTTTCCGAGACCCTCCCGGAGGGCGGGAATTAGTCCGTTACCGTAGTCCCCGAAGCGAGAGGCCCCGTCCTGCACTTGGGTAATTCTTTAGTTTTGAAAAAAGAAGAAAACAATAGGAAAGTCTATTTTTTTAAACGAGGAACCAATAAAAGTTCTCTAAAAGCTTTCTAATCATATTACATAATTATTGAATTATAATTTTTTTATTTTCATTTCTTTAACTTTTCTAAGTAAGAAAGAATTTACCCTGAAAATGGTCTTCGCTGTCAGCATATCTGTAGTTTTTGATATATATATTTTCATTTTATTGATTTTATGATTTTCTTATTTTGTTTTACATTTCCGCCACTAAAATCTGGACCAGCCATTCCGCAAGTATTCCTATTCCCGATAGCGTGTAGTTTTTTGATAGGATTTGTGGCTCTACTAGAGCGCTATATATAAAATATAATATTATATATATATATATATTATATTATATTAATATAATATGATTATATATATATTATATATTTATATATATAGTAATATATATATTTATTTTATGTATATATATATAATAACATTTTAATATTTTGAAGTGCGGCTCCCCATGTTTTTGATGTTTCACGAGCCGCTACTCGATATATATATTTATATATATATATACTAAAATAATATAATATATATATATATATATATATATATAATTTATAATTAAATATATTTAATATATATATATATATATATATGTAGTGAGTATGTTTGTAATATATATATATTATATATATATATATAATATAATCTAATTATATAATATCTATTTATTTATATATATTACTTTTATATATATACCTACTATATATATTAGATATTATATATATATATTATAATATAAGTTATATAATATTAATAATAATAATAATATAATATTAATTCATAATCTTAATTAATAATATTAAAATAAAAATTAAACTATTATTATTTTTTTTTTAACATTTAATAAAAAATACAAATATATATATAATAATATTAATAATATATTATATATATTATTATATATATATATATATATATAATTATAATATAGTATAATTATATATATATATTAAATGACATTTATAATACATTATATAATATATATATATATATATATATATAATATATATTAATATATATTTATAATATATATATATATAATATATATATATATATATTATATAATATACTATATATATATATTATATGCTATATATATATACTATATATTATCATATATATATTATATATATATATAATATATATATAATATATATATATTATTAATAATATGATAATATTATTAATCATCACTTATACCTCCTATCCCAGATGAGATAGGTGGTACTCACTGGAAGTAAAAAGTTAGAACAGAAAAGGACCAAGTTGAGAAAAAGCCTCCTTTTATACCATCCCTATAGATATGTTATATATATATATATAATATATAATAATATATATTAATTATTATATTATATATATAGATAATATATATTTATTATCATATATATATATATACTATATATAAGAATCTTAGCCTCGTGGTGTGAGAAAATAATAATACTTCTGTATTTTTGATTTTAATAATGCTTTCATTTTTTGCTTATATAAATATTGTTTAAGTATGTTAAAAGGGTAAAAAGACTTAAAAATAAGACTTTGAAATGATTCTTCGGAATTATTTTCGAAGAATTAAAAAAACAGTTGAGGGGGAAATATACTTAAATTAAAATCTTGTATTAATGTATGTTTAGTTATACATAAACATGTAGTTGCCACTTTCATTTTATTATATTAGTATATTATATATATATAATATATATTGTATATATATTATATTATATTATAATATATATATATTATATAATATATATATATGTATGTTATAATATATATATATATTATATACATTATATATATAATTTTACTATATATATTATTATATATATTTATATATATATATAATATTAATATATATATATATAATAATATATTATAATGATATATTATTTATATATATATTATATATATATACAGTATATTATATATATATATATATTATATATAATATTAAATATAATATATATAGAATATAATATATAATATATATTATATTATATATAATAATCATTAGTTCAGGGTGGGCCACCGTGCGCATGCCGCCAAATCGTGGCGTATTGATGTCTATAAGTGGGACGCCTATGCTAGCGAGGCTACCTTTTTGGGGAAGATTTATATTTTAACTGGGCTACGTTTGCCTATTTCTTTACGATATTTATTAATAACTTAAAATTCATTTTATTCCATGAAATTGTAAATCTGGCAGATTTAAGGAAGTATGTAACCAAAGTATCGCAATTTATTTGTTTTATAGCAATGTCATCAGGACAAACCGTTTTCGTATTGGTTTCTGTGAAAGTACTGTCTTTCAATCGAATAGAAGACCAGGATTTTAATAGATACTATTTAAACACTCAGTATCAGACTAAATAGAAGGAAAAATGAAGCTTGTTCTTGCGTCTGAGTCACGAAAAAAATATGGACTAAAGAAAAAAGAATAAATCAGACGGAAGACCAAAAAATATATTTGCTAAAGTAGGTTGTGAAGACTTGGAGATGACAGAAGCGTCATATGAAATTGCTTTAGCTTGGGGAAAAAAAGAAACCTGTTTCTGGCGGGGAAGAAATTGTTAAACCTTGTCTCCAAATTTAACGACATCTTGGTAATAAAGGTATTGCAAGGAAAAAGCAGACAATGGCAATATATCAAGTGCAGGACAGTTACGCAGACGTATCGAGGAACTTCTCTCAGAGTGTATCTTACAGAACTGGAGATCCTCTGTCTGGTTTCTGTGACCTTATCTTTCTCTAGTTTTGAATGAATCAACGACATATGCATTGATGTTTGCCTAGTTTAAGCTTTTTAGTAAGAGGAATCGATTGATAGTGTTAAGCTTTGAAAATTCAGTTGGAGTATTTGTATGTAAAACAAAAAATCAGAATATTTTGAATCATGAATAGAAAATCTAAAATTAGATTATAGAAAACTCATAGTGTGTGTACTGACGCAGCGCCGTCCAAATGATAGGTAAATCTAGTGGCAATTTTTAAATACCCTGTACATACAGATATCACTGCATAACCTAGAGGCACTGTGTGCGAAACTTTACAATATGCAGGGGGCCAATGTAATCGCTACCGGTTTTAAATGTGATGAATAAATTAGGAGCGAAGAGCATTAAACAGATCAGATTCAGAATACTGTGAAATTTGAATACTGTTGATTTGGAACTATGTGGAACTGTCCTGTCATTGAGAGGTGGCGCTGGCTTTCTAAAGGACAAGTTCTGAGTATAGATTCGTAATTGAAAAGTGCTGTTTCTAAGGTTTAGACAGGAATGAGCTATCTGATGAAAGAACCCTATTATTTGACAACCAACTATTGATTTCGGCATTTGTTAGGTTGATGATTTACTCAGCATCTCAATGAGTCGTAAATTTAACACTACAAAGGCAAGAAATAAAATTAGTTTGTCAAGTTCGTCAATCGCTATCAGTTCATTTCAAAATAAAATTAAATTTGTCATCTCAGTTAGAAAATGAGGATGTGAAGGAGAATAAACACACCTGAAGAGCAGATGAAGTTGGCTGTGGATAATAGCAATTGACCATATATTGAAAAAATCGAATTATTGCAAGGGTCATTTGAAAGTCTTTTTCATGAATTTGCTAAAGAAGAAAACTACATGCTCGCATTTGTAAACCCATTTTCACTTAGTGAAAAAAAAAGTAATGCAGATGCCTAGTAACATACATATGAACTGATAATTGAACAAACTCAAATTCATTATTACAAAAGTAAAATTTGATGATCTTTTTCCAGATCAAAACAATTCTTACATAATTAATTTCTGGAGTTCATTTACCTTGTGAACAATTTCCCGAGAGCTAAGAATATTTGCCAAAGTTATATATGTCGTTTTGCAATGACAATACCAGATGTGAACAAAGCAATTTTCATCCATGATAATTGATTAAAAGCAAGTATCGAAGGTCTGCGGAATAAGTGATTTCAAATTTGAAAGGAATTCTCTGCTGCTTCAGTAAACAAATTAACACCAAACATACTGAGAAGAGAATAGGCGGATCAAAGAACAGGCTCAAAAGTTCCATTAATGGCAAGTAATGTTAATGTGTTTATATATATTGTTTTACTAAATAATTAAAATATAATCATTTACAAAATTGTTTATTTGTCTATATGAGTTGTATGGCGCAACTGAACTCGTCTGTGAAAAAATTGCGCATGGAGTATGCAAAAGGTTGGCCACCCTGATTTAAGTGATAACTGCAATAATGGGAGAGAGAGCTAGAGTTTCTTTTTAGTCAGGTGAAAACCGCGAAGGTCTGACTCATGTACCATTTTTTTTTTTATTTCACACTGCTTAGTCGACAATAGCACTTGCCACGTCTAGCGAGGAGAGGGAGGCAAGGCATTTCAAGGGTCAACGGTTCTTTTTCGCTCTTGGCTTATATGCATACAATTCACTACTGAAATATAAGAGAAAAAATAAAACGTATATTTGTAAGTATTCGATTATATATAAGATATTATTAATTAAAGTAAATACTATATAGGAAAGATAATTATGTAGGCCTGAACCTCAAATTCTCCAAGTGACACAACGGAGCACCATATATATATTAAAATATATATATATATATATATATAGATTATTAATATATATATATATATATATACCCAGAATACTATTATATATTATACCATATTATATATATATTGCCTTATATATTTATATATATTAATATATTGTAAATATAATATTAATATAGTATATAATAGATAATTAAATATTTATATATATATTATATAATGATTATATATATATTATATTATATATTATTATATATATAATATATATATATTTATATATATAATTTTAGTATATTTATATATATATACTTATTATATATAATAATTAATATATATAATATTATACTATTATATTTTTTCATCAAAAATATAAGAAGAAAAATAAGCTTCTATTCATCATAATGATGAATGTTTTCATAATACATTTAAGAAAAATATTTAATTAAACTCTCTCTTCTTCTCTCTCTCTCTCTTCTCTCTCTCTGTCTCTCTCTCTCTTCTCTCTCTCGTCTCTCTGCTCTCTCTCTCTCGTTTTCCTACTCTCTCCTCTCTCTCACCTTAAATAGATGTTCTAGGGGCGAAGTGAATTTTTTTTCCTAATTGTGTTATACATGACGTGTGAGGCTTCAGCAAGGATGCGCTTGAAAATTCTTTTGCTTTTTAAAATCACCATATTAGCTCAATAATTTGATTTTACTTTGCCAAATTACATTTAAAATATATTGGTGATATAGATATATAATATTATATATATTTATATTAAGATATATAATATATATATTATAATATATATATCTATATATATAAATATATATTTATTATATATAGATATATATATATAGTATAGACTACTATATATATATAATATATATATATATATTTTAATATATATAGATATTGATAATATTTAGATAAATATCAAATACATATGAAAGATAAAAACCTTAATATACATATAATATTTTAATATATAATAGGTTGTGTGTGTATATTTATATATTATATATTAATATATATATATAATATGATATATTATATATATATTTTATAATATATATAATATACTTATATATAATATTAGTATTATATTAATAATTATATTAATTTATTATACTATATATATTATATATATATATATATATATATATATATATATATATATCTATATATATATATATAATATTATTTATATATATATATAAATATATATATATATAGTATGAGTATTGATAATTATATATATAATATTATATTATACATATATATATATATATACTATATAATAATTGATATATATATATATTAGTATAGTCGCGTTATTAGGAGATGATAAGCGAATTAGCCCACAGTATTAAATTATATCGTACATGTGTATGAGCATATACTAATAAAACTAATATATATTGATATAATTAATATTATATTAGATTATATATATATATTATATTATATATATATATATAATTATATATTTATATATAATATTTTAATATTATATATTATTTATATATTATATATATATTTATATAATAATATAATATTAATTATATATATTTGTATATGTATACTATATATATATATGATTATATATAATATTTTTATTATTAATATATGTTATATAATTATAATATAGTTACTTATATATATATTATCATAAAAAAATATATAGTATATATATATTAATATATAGTATATACTAATATATATATATATATTATATATATAGTATATAATTATAATCATATATATATTATATATATATAATATTTATAGTATTTAATATATATATATATTATATTATATATATAGATATGTATATTATATTTCAAAAGAGATAGCTGGAATTGAGTTATTAACATTTTAGATTTGTACATAACAATAAAATTATTTCAATCTTCCCATGTAAATAGTCACCAGGTGCCATTGCTACTGATTAGTAGTATATTATTAATAATATATTATAATATATTAGTAATATATATATTTTATTATTTTATATATATATATATATATAATAATATATATGTTGGGTGTGTTAAATATTTTTTCTTAAATATTAATTAAGAAAGTTTGATAGAATTAAGGTTTGAACAAAAAACTTTAATCACTTAATAAGCGTTTTTGAAAAATATAGAAAATTACATAAACTTTGTTTTTCTATAATATATATCATATAATATATAATTATTATAATACTTATAATTATATATATATATAAATATTAATATAATAGTATATATTATATATATATATATTTATTAATAAAGTATAATATGTAGAATATATATAATAATATATATTATATATATATATATTATATTATAATATAATATATTATATATATATATATATATTAGTATATAATACAATATTATTATGATAATATAATATGATATATATAGTATATTATATACTTTGATATATATATGATTAATATATATATAATATATTAGTATATATATATATTATACTATATTATATATATTTATTATATATTATATAATAAATATATATATATATATATATATTATATATATATAATATATTTTATAACTTTATAACTCATATATATATAAGTACTATACTATATAATATATTATATATATAGATAATATTAATCATATATAATATATATATATATATATAGTATATATATTGATGGACAAAGCTCATTATTTTACTTTTTTTAATAATTTTTGAAAAAATTTTGATGCAAGAAAAAAAAGAAGAGTTTTGTAGTTTTTTAGAAAACCACAAGGTACGGGATCTAACGTAAGCTAATTAGAGGGATCGCTTTTTGTACCATTTTTTTTTTTTTTGAAGAGTTTTTTTCTATTGGTCCTCACTTAGTTGTCTTATTCATTGTCCTTGTGCACTGCTACTTCTATTGTTATCTTCTACTTGTCTTAAATAATTTTATTTTAATGATATTTTTAATCATTTTTAACATCAAAAGACCATTTGTAAACTTCAATAAGTATTCATTAATTTTTTAATTTTTTGTTATAACTTCACGAGAAACAGCTTAAAAACAAGTATAATTATTGATTCTTATTCTATGGTGTTATGGTGATTTGGTATGACAACCTAGAGCAGGCATAGTTGATAAGAAACAATAACTAGGAGGGACTTTAGCATCCCTGTAATTGCCCCAAAGTACTTAGTATGGTTATATTTGCAGATGCTGGTGGCACGATAACATGGGACTTACAATGTAGCAATATGTCACATATAGTAATATTATAAGTCTTCTACCTTTCCCATCATATTTCGAATTAATTGCCTGAATCTTTTAACCCATTAATTAGAAAATTAGAAAAGTTTAAATTTTTTTTTAAATTTAATATTAGTCTATTTTGTCCATAGAAATATCAATTATTCCAAGAATTTAAGTAAATTCGGTTTCTAGATTTTTGAGGCGTGTCTTTTTTAGGACACAGTGGCATTTAACGTGGAAAAAATTGGAAAATTTAGGAGATAATTGATTACTTTTGCTAAGTTATGATTATTGTATATAATATACTGATATAATATATATTATTATATATATTAATATAGATATATTATATATTATATATATATATATAAGTATATTATATATAAATATATATAAATTTATTTATAAGTTGAATATTAACAAAACAGAGCGAATTGCATGAAAACCTACATTGCGCTGTTGTGCAGACGAAATTGGACAGATACTTCTTGCACAAAATGCAAATCTCCCTAACCGCTTGTCTATTTCTGTCCATTAGATGATACTTTTTCGTGAAAATCGGAAATGCGGCATTCGAGTGACTTATGTTTGTGCTTTCTTTTACTCCTCAATTTTCGATATGTTAGGGCGCAAAAAAGGAGATCTACTATGCTAGAGAAATTCAGAAAGCGAAGAGTTTTCAAATTACGTATAGCATCCACAAACATTGAACAACACTGCCAGTTTTAGGCAAAAGCAGGAGGATAAGGTCTATATCAGTTTTTGAGATCGTAATATCTATTCGGTACCATTCTCAACATTTGATATATCGAATACAGATCCACTCATCCATGATTTTATACAGTTTTTACCGCATATTTGGTTTGTAGGGATCAGACTGGCTTGTTTCCTCTCGCTCTGGCTCAAACGTTTGCAGGCTAAACCAATTTGCAAAGATGTCTCTTCTTTTGAGTTATGTAACCATGATTATCGGACTGCTGTCGGTTCCATCGACGTAAGAGTAGATGTCCAGATCCAGACATCAAAAAAATTACGAAATAAACGTATAAATCCATCGAAGCATGAAGCATCCTTGGTGTTAAAAGATTTTTTGAGAAGCACTATATTTACATAATTCTCTGCATTGCATGATCCGATAAGTTCCTCGCACGTTAAAATCATATCTTGAACAGGTCCGACTGGTTTTCCCTTTGAATCTTCTGTTCTCTAGAATTGCAGGCATCGGTCTTTACTGCCAAATGCATTCATATCTATCTTGAGAAATGACAGATTTGGGTTTTTCTTAAATTTTGCAGACCAATTTCCGAAAAACAATGCTTTGGTTACCTTTACTTGACAATTACGCATTGCGTTTTTACAGCTAGTTGAACGGTTTAGATAGTATACTCTTCTACTGGTTCATCGTAGTCCCTTTTCTTATTGCTCCTTAAGCTCTGCTGTGAGATAAAACCTCCCCTTTTCTAATATCTCTACACATGGTGGTGAATTCCTCGCACACTTTTGTCGCATGCATCTTCTATCAAGTTCCCATCTCATACCTGGGTGATTGACCAACAATTTCAACAGATCTGCCGCATTCAATCTATACTAACAATATCGGTTCCCTCATCATTTTCTAATATATTTAAGATTTCCTCTGCATCTCGTATAATGATACTGATTCCGACTCCACCTTCTGGAAAATTATATATATATATATAATATATATATTTAATATATAATAATATATAATATATCATATTATATTATATATATATATTTACTATATATATAGTATATATATATAATATAATATATATAATATATATATGATTCACTCTTTTGGGGAATATTTCAACCTTACAATAGGCGAGTTGAAGATGAAATCGAAAGGTTCGTGTTCACATACAAAATATTTAATTTTGTTATCCTTAATGCCCACTGTGTCTCAATAGACACACCAGGTAAATACCACCCTATAAAATTGTATTTACAAACTATGAAAATATTCGTTTTCACAATTTCAGCTCACAGTAACAACATTCCTAACTAATAAATAAAAAAATAGAAATAACGGCAAACATGACACTCCCAAAACACCTTACCAAGTCGACCCTGTCAAGCACTTACCTTCCATCAAAAATTTAACTCACTGTACAAATTACTCCTGATGTAAAAAGAAGTATGAAAACAATTTGAGGAATAAATTTGTCCTATATTCGCTAAGAAGACACTTTCTTTAAGGGAATATACAATGCCTACCAACTACGAAAAACATAAAAATATATGCAGATATTTTTAGATTTTATACGTCATATATGTTAACTAGAAGGGGGCATTAATGGTTAATCTCTATCCTCCACCTACAGTTTCTATCTTCTTTTTTTCAGAGGGTAGGATGAACAGCCGACGTACCCACTTCATTATGCTATGTGAGGCACTGTGTAGTCCATCTGTGCGGAAGGTTGGTGAACCGCATCTTTAACTTCGCTATTCAGGTTGTATACGATCGCTAGCACCAGGTTGTGGGGTCCTTTTCCATGGACCCTTCAGGAAGCATCATATAAATAAGAACTCCACACCTTCGCTCGTCCCCGGGTTAAAAATCTCATACTGGGCTTGACACCCATGAAGGGACCCCTTAATTTAATTATACCATGCAAAACTTTAAATTCGCTTTGGACTCTATATGGAATAAAAGTAGCTGAACTTGCACGATTAAAGGACATTACTCTTCTGAAATGCCCTTCGACTATAGATCCTTTATTTCCTCCGACTTCAAACGGAGTTGTGAGGCCATCATGCCAACCCCTAGCGATCCTTGCTTGCACTGGCCCTCGACATCCCATGTGTTCAACGTTGAGCCCAACCCCTAAAGTCCCCATCATCCTAGGTCGTTGTGATCAATATGTTTCATTCCAATATGCTGCTACTGCCTCTGGGACGTGCCAGCTGAACAAGAACATTCCCAATGTATTACTATTTGCCGATTCCACCGACTTCAAAAGCTCTTACTGTGCAATAAGAACCAGTGCCATCATTAAGCGGCTATGCACTTGAATAAGTTGAGTTTAAGACTCCCAGTCTCGTATGAGAAATAGGGGGCCTCTTACTCGTAAACCGTACGTAATATAATATATATATATATACTATATATATATATATATATAGTTATATTAAATATTGTTATATATATTATATTACTATATTATATATATATTATAATATATTAGTAATTTATATATTATTATAATGTGTATATATATAAATATATATAATAATATTAATAATAAATATACATATTATAGTATTAATATATATATATATATACTATACTATATTATTATATACTATATTATATATATATTATATATTAGATTACTATATATTATTATAGTAAATCTTTTATTATTTCAGCTTATTATTTACAAATATTATACTATAATATTATAATATATTTATATATATATATATATTATAATATATATATAATATTATATATTTATATATATTATATATATATATATATATATATATATATATTATATATCTTATATATATATACTATATACTAAGTTGCTTCTTGCCCAATATATGATTCGATAACGAAATTCATTTCTGCATTATCGATTAAATAGATAGCACTATTAAATTATTCATAACGATAATTTTTATCATTTTCACGTTTCGATGTGTTAGGACAACAA
The DNA here is from genome assembly GCA_015478945.1 of Trachelipus rathkii. Classification (NCBI taxonomy): domain Eukaryota; kingdom Metazoa; phylum Arthropoda; class Malacostraca; order Isopoda; family Trachelipodidae; genus Trachelipus; species Trachelipus rathkii. The sequence continues at coordinate 13,005 of JABUQX010000155.1, forward strand.
TGGCACTTAAATATTTTAATAAAATTTCGAAATATTTTCTTGCAAGACCCCATTGTTTTTATCGAATGTACAATTAAAAATAAAATAAAATAAAACAATACTAATAACGCTACGAAAAGATAGTATAAGATTATAGTATATATATTATATAAATATATATATATATATAATATATATATATATATATATTTATATAATATATTATATATAATATATATAATATATATATTTATATTATTATATATATATAATATATTATATATATATATATAGTAATTATATTATATATATATATTATGATACTATATATTATATAATATATCATTATATATTATTATATATATATATATTACTATTAAATTATGATATATATATAATATATATATATATATATATATATATAATATATATATTATATATATTATATTATATAATATATAGATATATATATTTTAATAATATACATATATATATATATATTATAATATTAATAATATATGATATATATATATATACGTATATATATTTAATATTATATATTATATATATTAGATTAATTATATATATATATAGTATATAATTATATATTTATAATATTATATATATATATAATATATATTATTATATATATATAATATACTATATTATATATATATATATATATATTTATAGTTATATAATATAATTATAGATATAATTATATTCAGTATATATATTAGTATATATATTTTTATATCAATACTATTATATATGATAAGATTATTATAAAATATATGAATATATATGAGAGAGATGTCAACCTCCACCTCATCGTTAGGAGTCTTGGTTTTCGGCATGTCGTCGATACCTATAGGTATAGGTCCTCTATTAGGAACCCTGCTAAGTTTAATGTTATGATTAAGTTTTGTTAAGTTATACACAAAAATATGTGCATATATTAACAATCTAAGTGAACCTGATCGAGTATCGTAGGACCTAAACTGGAGACCTAGCCTGTTAAGATCAACCATGAGTGCCGTAATACCTAACACAGAACCTAGGATGGATTCTATATTGCCGTAAACTTAGAAAGCTAAACCTCTCCTTTTTAAAGTGTAAAGATCTTTTATTTAACAATCTAGAATTATAAACCTTTCGAAAATATTTGTGCGCGTGGTGACTATGTAAATAAAGGTTCTGCTTATTATATGCTATTGTCATTCCAGCCAGCTCTATTTTCAGTTTTCCTTGTTTGAGCATAGTAAAACCCTACGATACATTGGAGACAGGTCGAGTTATATAAATTGCATAGATGACCAGACTCTATAAACCATATATATATAGTACTATATAATGATATATTATATATATATTATATATATATATATATATATAATATAATATATAATATGATAATATATAGTTATATAATATATATATAATAATACCATAGTTTATATATTTATTTATATATATATATATATTATATATATATATATATATATATATATATATATATATATATATATATATATATATATATATATATATAGTATATATTATATACATTATTTTATATATATTAATATAATATTATTATATATATATATATATATAATAAGATTATTATATATATATATATATTATTATATATATATATATATATATATGTTATATTATATTATATATAATATTATTTATATAATAATATATTATTAATATACTTATATAATTTATATATTATAATATATATATATGTATATTATATATATATATATAATATATATTATTTCGTATTATATCTATTCACATAGATATAATAATATAAATATATTATATATATTATAGATATATATATATATATATATTATATATATATATATATATATTTATATATATATATATATATAAATATATGATATATATAATATTATTCCAGGCTGCCCCAGACTTATAAATAAATGAGTTGATTGCGGTGAAGGGGTTGAAATTTTAAAATCCGATTCGATGTAATAGGTTCTCCTCTTCTCTCTATCTCTCTCTCTCTCTCTCTTCTCTTCTCTCTCTCTCTCTCTCTCTTCTCTCGTGCTCGTCTCTCTTCTCTCTCTCTCATCTCCCTGAGATGTAGACTCTTCAGTGCTTTCGCCTATGTAAGTGATTAACAGAATGGATGAATTTTTATTAAGAATTTTTTTATTGGTTTATTCATAGATTGAAATTTTACCTTTATCAGAATCCTTACCTTTACCAAATTTAGAAAAGTAGAAAAAAAATTTAAGGTGTTGAGTTTCTGTTAACCGCTTGAGAAGAAGTGAAATTAATTACATATAAATCTTTATTGATTTACAAATGATATTTTTTTTTTCTTGATATATCCGGTGTCTGTATTAAATAATCCATCTTTTCTAAAATAAAAAATCACACAGCAGTTGAAAAAATATTTGTTTTGATAAATTTCTAAACTAAAATAGAACAGATGAATACTAAGTCCGTAAATGCAGAAAAATCCCCCATGGAATGGTATACAAAATAATAAAATGTTAAATATGAAAAACTAAATTATGTTGTAAATACTTAGAAATAAAATTTCTATAAAAATAATCTGCTATTGGTTGTTTCTACAACTCCACGCTTATATAAAAGTGAATACATATTTTAGGTCCCATTTTTCCTTTTTTATCACTAAGATATTGAAGAACTAATGAAGTTGGGATTGATTATAAAGAAAATTTTTACTTATTTAGTTTTGAGGAAAAACCCATATCCGCTCGGAATCGAAATAAAAAAACTCATTATGTATTATAGATTCAAATTATTATATATATATTCCAACGAAAAACAAAGAAAGAAATGTGAATTTCTGGATTATATATATTATATCTGATATATTATAATTAAATATATATAAATAATTGATGATATATATATATATATTATATATTATATATAATATATATATATATATTATATTATGGTAGCAGTAATGAGTTAATATAATTTTATTTATATATTATTATAATAATTATATATTTATATATATATAATATATTATATAGGCGCAGTTTTTATTGGGAGACCACAGCAGGAGGCCGGGCCTCCTCTAAAAAGAATAAAAGCAACTAATGTATTAAATATTTAAAAATTACTATTTTAAAATTTTAAAATAATTGTTTACGAAAGACATAAATTTTACATTTTGATAAACAAGGCTTACATCTTGCAGAAAAATTATTTTTCTTTTAAGGATCATTGACTGGAGGAATTTCGATTTTTGCCTCCAAGATAAGCATAATTATAATGCTTTCAAAAACACTGGTTGTCATGGCAACGTAAAGGAAACCTTATTCTTATTTTGTCTATTTTGAGGATTTTCAACAAAGCCTTCCTCTCGGGAACACGTCACAGAAATACTCCTCCCAGATTGTGCTGCCCTTTGCAATTACAATATGTGAAACAAAATATAGAACTAATTTTTAAGAAAAAAATTAAATAAAAAACTTATTTAATATTATATTATTTATAATATATATATAAATATTATAAGTATATGATTATTATATACTCATATATTACGTATATAATTATATATATAAATATATATTGATTATATATTTTATATATATATATATATACGATATATATATATTATATAATATATATATTATATTTATATAGAGAGAGAGAGAGAAGAGAGAGAGAGTTATTACTAAGAATTAATTTTTAGTTGTAATTTTTGAAAATTTTGGCTCTAATTTTGGTGTAATTAAAAATCGTTGGTGAATGCAAAGAATTTGCGAAAAAAATGTTAATTTTAAATTTGGGAGCTGTTGCTAATTATGACTTTATATTTAGGCTGAGAAGTGAGAGTGATTCTTAGATTACTATAACCATAGGTGAAATGTGGTGGGGTGTTTGTTAATGTATAGTGCAAATTATGAAAAAATGAATTACTGAAAAGAAATTGTATAGTGGATATTGTTGCCGGAATATCAACTGGTCATTCGCAATCAGTCACAATTCTTTAATACCTTTTAATTGTAACTTCGAGCATTTTCAATGGAGAAGGCAGAAATAGAATCTTTAATTTTGGACAACGATATTATCATATTTCCCTATGCTATAGGCATAACATTAATTAAAAAATCGAATAAATTTCTTTAAAAAAATGTTACAACCTTTTACACAGATATAAACCTTTCGCTACGAAAATGGCAGGTCACGAGAGCTTAGGAGTGTTTTTCTTAAAGGACTTCCCGGAGGGAGGTGACTAAGTTATGCTAACTCAGTTAAAAAAGGAGAAAAAAAAAGGAGCATTAATATTCAGCAAATCTTAGTTCATTAATGTCAGAGGAGAAGAAGCAATAATTTAAAAATAAATAAGAAATAAACTTACTTTAAATGTTTAACAACCATTTATCCAAAAGTATAAAAGTCTATCTAAACTAAAAGAAGAACGGAAATGGGAAACGTTTATATTATTAAATCTTCTTACCATATTATTAAATCTTAGATATTTATATATTTATTATTTTATATTATAAATCTGTAGATTAAACGTATCTATCTGAACACTTGTAGATCTTCTAGCTCAGCGATTTCCACAACCTAGGAGACGCGTACCCTTGAGCGGTATCGGAAGACTGCGTTCGGGGTACGTTGAAATAAAGTAAACTAAATAAAAGTTCTTTCTTAACTTTCAATAATTTCAGTACTGCAACCAAAAAGAAGGTTGTAATCCTCAACGATTTGTTGTTAAACTTATAAATGTTTACACGGGGAGAATGTATTTATTACTAAATTTAAACATGTATTCTTCACTTAAATGAGAGTTCGGTGCAATAAGAAATGGTAAAATCACTTACATTGAATCCAAAACAGGCACTCCAAAAATGAGCAGGCTTAACTTTCTTCACGTTTAATAAATAATTCAAATTAAGCAGCATTTATAATTTCTCATTTCAGCAGGTTGCATTCTCGCACCAGTTTATATATATTATATATAATATATTTATATATATATAATATATATATTTATATATTATATATATATATATTATATTATATAGATATATATTATATATGATATTTATTTGAAGCTGCTCGCCCATGGTTTTCGGGTTCACGAGCCGACACTGATTATATTATATAATATATATTTATAATATATATATATATTAATATATATTATTATATATTAATATTATATATATATATATATCATATATTGAAAGACTTTCTTCAATGTATAGTACTGCGTTTCGTAAAGAGGTGAAACTTAAAGGGGCCGTGGTAGCTGTAGGTTCGGGCCCCCGCTAGTAACGTACTAAAAGTGTTTCAGAAAGGCTCCAAACATGTGGTATCCACCCCCAGGTCTATTTGGAAGCCGAGGAAGAGGCTTTGAACAAATTATATATATATATTATTATATATTATAATATAATATCATATATATATATAATATATTAATAATAATTACTATAATATATATATTATACTATTATGTATATTATATGTATATAATTATTATAATTTATTATATTATATAAATTATATATTATATATATATTAATATAAATAATATAACACTATATATATATATTATACTATATATATTATAATATATATATATATATATATATTATATATTTTATATATATTTAATATATTTATATATATATTACTATTTATATTATTATAATATATTATATATATATATATTTTATATATTAATCATATATATATTATATATACAATAAAATAGAGGGAGAAGAAAGGGGGCACTTTATGCATAGTAATACATTAGAATGAAAATAAAATTTAGATTTTGAGTCGTCAGGCTTGCGCTCATATAGCAACAAAATTCTTAAGAGGTGTAAAGTACAGCTCCCTTCGTCTACTCTTGAAGCCTCTTGATCCAAGTATTTAAGTTAAGCAAATTGCTGATAGCCGAATTTAATGACCTTGCCATACCGACCATTGGAAGGATTTCACTTAATTGCTATAAAATTCGTTTCCAAATTTTGTTCATGTCTTCAAATTTAGCATTACGGTGGCAACTATATATATATAATAATAATATATATATATATATATATATAATACTATATATATATATATATATATATTATATATTATTTTATTATAATAATATTAATAATATAGTATATGTATATTATATATATATATATATATATATTATATATAATTTTTATTAATTATATTATAATAATATATTATTTATATATATATATATAGTATCATATATATATATACATAATTGATAATTATTAATATACATTTATATATATATATATGATAATATATATATATATAATATATATTATATATTATTAGTTTATAATATATATATATATATATATATAATATATAATAACTATTTATATATATATTATTATATTTATATATTATATTATATATATATATATATATATATTATATTAATTAAGACGGTTGGTAAATAAAAAATTCTGAAAAAAATTTTTAAGCACTTTAATAAAGTCGTTGAAATTTATAAAATTTCGTTAAACTTATTTTTATTAAATTGATTTTTGCTAGAGTTGATATTTTATTTTATTTTATTTTGGCTTAAATGTGAAAGAAAAACGAAAAGTTTGTGAGGACTTTTGTACCACAGATGAGATTTTGAGTTCTTCCTCTACGCTTTTCAAAATTTCTATTTTTCTTAGTATTTTTTTTACTGTTCTTTTTTATATGTCTATTGTGCCTTATTCTATTGTTTTTTTCCTATTGTCTTTATATTAGTTTATATTCTTATGTGTTTTTTAAAATTTTTTCAACCTCTTTAGACTGTTTGCATTGAGCCCTTGAAAGTTTGGTTTTCATTCATTTTTTGTTTTTGTTTCACACGAAAAGATATTAAAATTCTTATGCAGATTTTGCATAGGAGTTTAAATATACCAGTTTCAATAGATTGGTGTTATTTTTATTCACCACATACACACACACGATATATAATATATATATATAATATATCTATATAATATATATATATATATATATTAATTAATATATTATATGATATATAATATATCATATATATATATAAACATATATATATATATATATTATAATATATTATATATATATATATATAAATATTATTTATATTAATATATATTTATATATTATAATATATAATATAAATATATATATTATATATATATATATATATATATATATATATATATATATATTTATATATGTATATATTATATATACTATAGTTATATATATATATATATATAATTATATATATATATAATTATATATATATTATATATATATATACATATTATATATATATATATATATATATTATTATATAGTATATATATAATATAACTATATATACAGAAGTTTATAATTATTTTATTTACAAAAATTTATTAAATTTTTAAATTAATTATGTTTGCAATCATATGCAGCACTTATATAAATAAATATATATATCATTATATATATTATTATATATATAATATTATTATATTTAATAATATATAATATTATAAATATATTACTTGATATATATACTATATATAATATATATATATAAATAATTATAATATGATAAATATTATATATATAATATATAATAGATATATATTATATAAATATATATTAAATATATTATATAATTTTATTTTAAATATATAATTACATATTAAGTGATATCTATGTAGAATAGAACATAAACTCTTTGTTTTAAACATAATATATATATATAGATATATATATATATAGAAGTATTTATATATATATAAAATATATATAAATAATATATATATAATATATATATAATATAGATAAAATGCTATAAAAAAAATAATAAATATTATCCTTTTTATTATATATATATATATATATATATAATAATATATATTATTATACTATTATATATATTTATTATAAGATATTAAATAATATATATATTTATATACTATATATATATTTATATATATATATATATATATATTATATATATGTCATTATAAATATTTATATAGTATAAATTTATATATTATATATTATATATAATATATAATATTATTACATATATAAATGATATTTTATATATCATATATATATTTCTTATATATATATATATATATATTAATATATTATATTAATATATATATATATATAAATATATAACATATATATATAAATATATATAATATATATAAATATATATATAATATATATATATATATAATATATAAATATTATTATATACATATATATATATACAGTCATTTCTTAATATATAATAATAATATATATTATATTAATTATATATATATATATATAATATATATATAATAAATAATATATATAGTTATATATATAATAATATATATAATATATATAATATATTATATTATATAATATATATATATATTTATATTATTACTAATATAATATATATATATATAATAGTTATATATATATATATTATATATACATAATATATACACTACTATTTATTTATATATATATATATATATATATTATTATATATATTATTATTATATATATATATATATATACTATAATTATATATATACACATATATATATATTATATATTATATAATAATAATATATTATATATCATATATTATATATAACTATATTTATAAAATCTATATATATATAATATATTATATATATACTAATAATATATATTATCATATATGATATATATATATAGATATATATTATATATTACTTATATATATATTATAATATAATACTATAATATATATGAATATACTATATATATATATAGTACTATACTATTACCTATATATATATAATACTAATATTAAAACCTAATACATACTACTAATACATCAATAATATATATATAATATATAGTATAGAAAATATTCATACCTTTTATAATTTGATCACTTATTCTATTTTCATTCTCTTGACTCTCCCTCCTCACATAAAACATTGCCTCTGAAAGAGTAATATTATGATACATATATAATACTTTATATTATTGAGCATATATTTTAATTCCGCGTACCTATATACTTATATATATGTAGCAATTTACTTCTCAACATATTATAATATTATAGGTATAGTATCAGACGCCATTTAAACATTAAGTAAAATTACTTAACTATATTATTATATTTAAGTAATATTATATATATATTATTTAATCATTATATATATATTAATTTATTTATTTATTTATTATATAATTTATATATATATATATATTATTATCTATAATATTATATTATATTAATAATATATATATATATTAAATATTATATATTACTTTATATATACTTATAATTATTATATATATATATATTATTTATATATATATATAATATTATATATTAATTATTTAATTATTTACTATATATATAATATAATAATATTTAATTATCTTATATATATTATAATAATTATTAATATTTATATTTAATATATATAATATATATATATGTATATATATATTAATGACTTAATATTATATAAATATATATATTAAGAAGTATTATTAATATTATTATATATATTATATAATATATATATATTAATACTATATTTATATATATAGATATATTTTGTAATACTTATATTATATATATATAATAATTTATATTATATATTTTATATATAGTAATTTAATATATATAAGATATTAGACGTATAATATTAAATTTAATCATAGTTTATTTATAAATGGTATATTATTAATATATATTAATAATAGTATGTTTAATATTAAATATATATTATATTTTTATTTATATTATTGTATAAGGTAAATTGTATATTATGTTTTAAAGAAATAATAGTTAATATAATTAAAGATGGTCGGAATCTTAATAATAAAAACACTTAAAAGTGACTATAAATTGTTATGATTTAGAGACGTAATAATAAATTCTCTTTTTCCTGACATTGGACTAATTGGCGTGGAAAGACTAAGGTAAATTAAAGGAGAAGGGTATATAAAATAAAAATAAATAAACAACTTCATTCGCGCTACCATATCTATAGAAATATACCTTATTGATTATATGTATCATAGATTATGCTACTTAGTGAAATTCTATATATTCTCTTGATATCTTCGATACCTCCCGTGTAGACGTGTGGCGGTTATATAATAGGTATAACTGGTCCATATATAATATAATATATTATTATATATAATATATATATATATATATTATATATATATATATATATATATATACATATAATATTATTATTATATATCATATATTATATTTTACTAATTATATATTATATTATAATATATATATATATATATATATATTACTTTATTTTTAATATTTTATGTTATAGATTATTTATTTTTATTAATCATATTTTATATTAAATAAAGATAAATAATTTTATATGTAACATATAATATAATTAATTCATAATATATATTTAATTACGTATATTATAGAAAAGCGAAAAATTGTTGAAGATAAAAAATCTTAGAACTTTGGCTATTACATTAGCACAAGAATAGACATGATACTCATAATTAATATGTACTATATATATGTTAGATATATATATATATAATATACTATAATTATAATTTAATATTTAACATATTAATTAATTAATACTAATTATTAATTTATTATATTAATATATATTATAATATATTATACTATATAATATATACTATAATATAATATTAGTATATATTATATTAATACTATTAATATATATATATATTTATATTTATATATATATATGCAAATGTCATCTCATTGTTTATCTTTCATCAATGGAAATTTACTTAATAGAATTTAGGGATTTGTTTATCTAATGATCATTCTTGTAGGAATCATCAGATTCAGGACAACGTAGTAGTTTGCTAAATAATTTACGCACATTAATAGGTATTACTGATGTAAATGTCTTTTATTATTAATTTAATTTAGTTTTGATTACCCTTGGGCACAAAATATTCTTATAATTTTGGAGAAATATTTGTTTCTCCCTTATTTTTATTTACAGATGTTAAGCTTAGTCTTTTCTTACTATGCTTGTTTGATTTATATTAAATACTTTCCTCTCTCCTTTGTCCCTTTTTATAGTAGGTACACTTAATTGATTTTAGTGGAATTTTGGTATCTCTTATTATTATTTATTTTCGCTCAATTTTTTAAAATTTATTTCTGGTTTTATGTTTATCTAATTTTACCCCAGGTGAGATATAGAGCCATCTGAGTTTGTTTAGAAACGGAAATTCGTGTCTGAGTTTCTTATGAAATTCCCTGACAAGAATTTTTTTATCCAACTCGTAATTAGATCAACCCCTTAGAACTTCAACCTATTTCAGAAAGCTTTTCTGTTTATATTTGTAGTACTTATACACAGTAACCTATTTCAGGTTTATCACCTTTTCTTGGATAGGCTATCACAAATTATATTTTTAGTTAAACATTGTATTATCGTCCACACAATAAGGAAATTTTATGAAAATAATGAATATAGAGTGGGAGCTGAAAAAAGATAAAATACCAAAACACCTTATATGGTTAAGGTCAAAAGAGAAGTCAGACAAGGATGTATCGTGTACAAAAGTGCATTAGATTGGGTAATAGAGATAATATCAAGATATGGAGAAATAAATTGACCTGGAAATTAAAATAAATGCAAAAAAAAAAAAAAATAATAAAAAGTAAAATGAAAGGATATCAATCATGAAAAATATACAATAGATTTGACATGGGGAAAAATAAATATATAAAAAAATTGACAATTTAGTTATTGAAGTGCAAGATTAACAAGAAAAGGTAGTTCATGCATGGACATAGAAGAAAGAATAAAAACAGTAAAGCTAAAATAAATTTCAACAAGTTGAGAAGAGTGGTGGTTGGGGTGGGCGTGTAGATGGGGGTTGGGTCTAAGAAATTTAAACTAAATATAAAAGTAAGAATTTATTAATCAAGAAATGATCAATATAATATTACATAGATCTGGAAACTGAAAACACAAGAGTCCTGGGAACAAGGAATATTAAAAACTTGAGATTGTTTCAAAATAGAAGACAGGGAATCTCCTGAGTCATCACATCTAATAAAGCAGGATAGAAGGGATTGAGAATATAGAAAGTATGATAACAAGAAGAAAGATAAATTATGTTAAGACTAATGAAAAGATGTAGAAATAAGGAAATCTTATAGAAACAAGAGTAGGATAAGAAAAAAAAACTGATTTGAACATGGAAAAACAAAGAAGGTGGGAAACTAACAAAGATGGCAAGAATCAGTATCGGAAATATTAGCTGAAAAAACAGGGAATTCTATGGTAAATTACAAAACATTTATAAATATTGCAATGATAAAAAGAAATAATCTCTGACTTTAATAACTTTGTTATCTTTAAAATATCCTGAAGCCTTGGATATTTCTAAGATCATCGCAATTACAAAATTTACATAAAATATATATAATACCATTACCATAAATAAATTAATATGTACCTACTATATATATACTCATATATTAAATATTATATAGTATATATATATTATATATAATACTATATAATATATATAAAATATATATAATATATACTATATATAACATTCATATAAATCATAATATACTATATTATATATATTACTTATATATAATATATATCTAACTGTGTATATATTAGTATATATATATATATATTATGTATATATACTAATATAGTATCTAATATATCATATATATATAGTATTATATAATATATATATATATAATATATTAATAGTGATGCGAATTAATATTAATCGTCACAGTCATCGGCAAAATCGGCATTATTTTACTTAGGTATCAAATCGTCAATGTCGTCAATACGTCATCAGGCAAATTTCGCGCAATTATTTTGCGATGAATGAGAAAAAACATTAGAATTTTGAATAATATTTAAAAATTATCAATAATTAATATAAAAATATTAATAATTAATAAATTAATAACGAAACGCAATATAAAAAAACTATATAAAATAATAAATAATAATATCAATAATATATTTTTAAATATATATAAATATAATAATATAATATATACTATATATATATATATATAATTATTATAATATCTATATTATTATATATACAGGTACATATATTAATATACTTATATAATAATATATATATATATATATATATATATATTATATATCTATATAATATTTATATCATATATAATAAGTTACATATATATGAAAATATATTTGTTTATTAATATTTAGCTATCGTATATTATATATAATTATATAAAAATATAAATATTATAATATATATTATAATATATAATATATGATCATATAATATAATATATATTATAATATATATATATATATAATTAATATAACTATAATATAACATATATATATATATATATACTTGTATTATATACATAATATATATATAATTATATATTAATAAGTAATATATAAATAAATATATTATAATATATAATATATATATATTATATATATATATATATATACTATATAAACTATATATATATAATATATATACATATATATAATAATATAACACAGTATATATAATATATATATAATAATAGATAATATATATACTATAAATATATTAATATATTCATACTATAATAATATATATATATATAATAATTATAAGTATATATTATATATATTATAATAATATCAATAAACACATTTTATCTATCATGGATATGAATATGAACATTCCAAGTGGCACTACATGGTATAGCCTATTATCTAGAATTATAGACGTTTCATATCCACAACTCATCACCTCCAGACAAAAAATAATAATATACAAAATACTTATAATCCACAACCAACCTACCTACTAGACAAAATCATATACAGAAATACCCATATCAATAATAATCAACTAACGATGGTTAAGAGAGAAGAAAATAGCCACAATCGTATGTAACCTGCGTGTACGCTATAGCAAGGCAGACTAAACGGACAAGGTGGTAGTATAGGTGTGGACATGGCCTAACTAACACAACTTATCTTTCTGCCGGGAACAATGCAATCAATGCATGCCTACAGGAGAAGGTCGTTAAGAATCGCAGATAAAGCGCCCAATATCTATATCTCTCGAGACGAAAAATGTCACTGAATCACAGTAATCAATGATATATGAACAATAGTCAGAGGAATAAAATGTTGAGGAGAATGAGGAGGACGGTGACATGAGACTGTACTATAGAAAGGAGAAAATCTATAGATTTTTGCTCCGCATGTGAACTGAAACACAAAGATGAAAGGAAACGTTAAAAATGAGTGGTAAAAAACTAGTGTGTGAAATGTGTTTGTGTTCAAGCTTGAAGAAACAGGGAAATGACAGAGAAGGTGACTAGCAAAGGCAATTGCAGTAGAATGATCATGTGAAAGTCAATAGTACGTATGAGAGCTATAAGACTCGATCATTATGCTGTCGTGTGAAAAGTAAATAGAAAGTCATACAAGGCGTTAAAATTTAAGTTGAAAGGTCAAAAATTTGTGTTGGAATTAGCAGGAACACTAATAATACCATCTTGAGGGGGCGGGAGGAAAGAAGGGGAAGGTAAAATGTTGAAAAGAGAATAGGGATAGTTCTAGGCGATAATACTAGAATGATGTTTGGCAGGGCAGAGAGAATAAGAGATTCACGTTCACATTGCCACAATCTGCCATTTCACAGATTTTATATTATTTAACAGTTAAGTCCACCACTACTCAACAGGCAAATCAGACCCTATAGCGAGAGGCGGAATGATTAAAAGTTAACCATACCAAAAGTTACACAACAGTCTAGCGCAACTTAGATATGAGCACAGTCGACAAGGCTTTAAAAGTAGAAAGAAGATTGTAAAATAATCAAAGTAGGAAATTACAGAGAAATGCGCAGAGAAAAAATCCAACAAAACAGACGGTGGAGGGAAAGAAGGAAGCAAACCAAGCAAAACTCGACCTGGAGTTCACCAAATAAGTCAACACAAAATACCTCGTGCGACAAGATACCAACGCACCATATACGATGTGCTAACGAAAAGGAGAGTCGACTAAACGTAAAAAGGTAGGTGACGCGAGATGTAAAGTTCCCTCGAAGCACTTAGCACGCTGCAAACGGTACCTATGGATAGAAGATTTAAAACGAACACAAACATCGCACTCGCAAAGAAATAGACGAAGGTCAAGTGAACTGAGAAAAGTAACAGAACAGTTATAAAGCCATTATTGCCGATTGAACTATCGACCCTGTACACAAAAAGCCCAGAGAGTGAAACCAAAGAGCCCCCACCCACCCAGATAAAGGAGCACAAGAGTACTCCATCCAAATGGAAGCCGGATGAAAAATTTGTGTATAGACGGCAGCAACTGAAGAAAAGGAAGGAAAGTAAATACAAGTACTACAAAAGCAACTATTCCCAGATTACTTAAGGCCACACCTAAGCACACCGTTGTGATGTAAGAGGATAATCAAAGAAAATTATTTATTGCATTTCCATGTTCAAGGCCAAGGAAATGTAATATAATTAGATCCACGAGAGAGCGACAGACCCGATCGAAACGAGACACGGAAAGTCTAGAAAGGTATTTTAAGAGACGAGGAGATTTGTAAAAGTTAGAGGATTTTTAGATTGATTCTCACAAAGTATAAATTCAATATCCATACAAGCGAGAATAAAATTCGGAAGATATAAGACGAGAAAGCAATTCCAGAAAAGTAAAAGTGGGAAGAATAGAATTGTTACTGAGAATTAAAGAAATGAAGGGTCGAAGTCATCGGACAAAAATACGAGTGCGATAGAGTTAGAGGTGCAGGTGGAAGAGTCATTTAATGATAAGTAGAATAAAGCGTAAGGAGATAAGAGACAGAAACCCTGAAGGCAATTACCACTATTGACACGAAAAGCAGAGTCACACCCCAATCAACAACAGCCGATATTTGGCGATTTGAAAGAGAAAACCGCTAGAATATAAGTAAGCAAAGAAGGAGGAAAACACCAAAAGCGAAGGGAAGAGCTGCGAGCAGACAGTAGACGACGTGCAGTACTCAGGTCAAATAGCTCTTGATATGTTCAAGCGCCCAACGACCCAAATTCTCCCCGTTAAGTTCCACTAAAGAGACGACAAATCATAAAATCCGGTTAAGTAGGAATGTAATTCGCAGTAGACTTCGGGCAACGAGAGCCGTACTGGCTGGCGAATTCAGAGTGAGATTTCCAGATGATCTAAGAAGTTGAGTTGAGAAGGCGTGCTTCAAAGATCTTAAGGATAGAATAACAATGAGAGCTACAGGGGCAGATAGTTAGAAGGCATCAAAAGCGGCTTCCCTTTTATTCGAATAAGTTGGATATAGAGTGAGGAGCTTCCAACACTGAGGAGAAGGGCTAGTGTTAGTTTTGAGACATAGAGCATATAGGAAAGCGAGGGGCCGAAGAAGATAATACGCCTTTCAGATTGGGAAGATTAGCAAACAAATAATACAGATCGAAATAAGAGGAGGAAAGGGGTGCAGATCTACGAGAAGTTGCTGGAGATAGAAACGATTTGTCCAGTAGGAGAACCAAAGAGAGACGTTAGCGCCACTTTCCTTGATGAAACCTGCTTTGCCGCTCGAAAGAGAGTATTCACATGCAACAGAAATTTCTACGCCGAATGAATAATTAGGCCAGAGAAGTGATAGGAGACGAAGAAATTTTTCCACACTCGATACGCCACTGAACTCTCTTAGTCTGATGGCAGAGAATAAGCACGGAATCGAACACTGAGAGTAATGAGGCATAAGAAAAGGATTTAGTTTTAGCAAGGAAATGGGATGAGAGTAAGAATATTCCGATTTTAAGAAGGAATGAACCTTGCTCATCCCATCGACCAATTACGGTGGCCTGCATTGCATCTTTTAAATCTTAAATATTAACATCCCATACTTATTCCTTAATTGACGGTGCCAAATTTGCTATCATCCTGGCAAACTGGAAACCCTTACATTTTAGTCCCTGGACTTCTAAATATTTTATACGTGTTGTTGGAACAAACTCGTTTTTGACCAAGTAAATCCTGTACTCGGGTCAATACATATACAAATGCTCCTCTTTCCATTAATTAAATTCCTTGCAGTCTTGTGCATTTTAAATTCACTTATAATAACAATATGATTCTCTATTATATATTATTATTATATATATTATTATTATATAGTTATTATTTTTATTATCTACATTATTATTGAGACTTAGGAATCAAAATGTTGATCCGCCTAAAAATATTTCGACGAGTTTTGGAGCTTCACACTATTGAAAGACTACATATATAAAATGTTTATAAAATCTGATTTATTCTATTTGTAGTATACATATGGACATTTAATTATAATATTATATATCTATATATATATATAATAATATATAATATATATACTAGAGAGAGAGAGAGAGAGAGAGAAGAAATTTTTAAACATAAGATTTTTTTCGCAATTTAATCCGTCATCGTCATCCGTCATCGTCATCAGTCATCGGCCAAAATTTGCTCTAATCGCTCATCGTCACGTCATCGGCAAAAATTTATAATCGTTCCCATCACCGTGAAGTATATATATAAATATATATATATTATTATAATATATCATATTATATATATACTATAATATATATTATATATATATATATATATATTATATTATAATATTAATATATTATGGACTAAGTTTGTATCTGTATCCTTATCATTCTAGGATCTGTACTATTTGGTCCTTTTCTGAAGTGACGTGAATGTATGAAAAGAAGAAGATGTGGAAACAAAGCGGATCTCCTGTGTTATCCCGTCCCTTTATATCCCTTTAATTTATATTTGTGTATATTTTCCATTAACTCCGTTTATATTCCTTCTTTCTAGTGATAAGTTAAATGGTGTTTTAAAGTTATTGAGTAATAGTGAATGGACTCATTGTGGGATTGTATACATAAATCTATTAAGGCAAAAAGTCTACCTCTAACATTTTTGTGAACAGTTTCGACCACATAGTTATTGGCACATCCTGCACAAACTCCGATAACTATACCCTGTCTGGATAACCAGTTTTCAGTGCAAGCGTGCAACCTTACTGTAGTAAGTAGAACATGTCAAATTCTATATGACTATAGACGAAGTGGATTGCCGTTAATAAGGGGTAAAGCTGTAAAATAAACCACACTAGTGCAACACAAAATGATTAAAAACTTCATTGTATTCTGTACAACTGTATATAATAAATAAGTACCAAGAAATAACTTAGTTATCAAAAGAACTTCTCTTAAGTTACCCACTTCAGTATTTCCATGTCGATCAACAGAGAACATCGGTGAGCATTAGAACTGTGTTTGTTTGTAGTTTTGTTACACCTGTAGTATTTTTCTCAGTGGTAGGCAGCGTAAGTTACGCTCTGCTACTGGTTGTAGTTGTCGCGTGCGGGAACTGTAACGTGGCACAGTAGTGAGTTTCGATTGAATTGATTGGTCTTTCGGTAATAAGGTGGTGAAATGTAACCGTGGTAAGATATGGAAAGGAAGGTGAAAGGTGATTCGGTCACAGGTTAGTTGATAGGGCGAGGTACATGGTAGCGTGGATAGCGAAGTATGAGCCATAATGGTATGTTTGTAACCTTAAGCTGAAACGTAGAATAATGAACAATCAAGTGAGAGAGTACGTGAAGTCAATGAAATGCAGAGAGAAAAGTGTCAGGTTAATGATTGCGATGAAGTAAGGTTTATGGGTGCAAACATGAATGGATGTCCAATACTCATTTTGACCAGACGGGCAAATGTCGAGTGAGAACAAAAGGGCAAATTGTAATGATTGGAGCATCATGTAGGCAAGGAATGACGTGGAGGGTAGTTCCACGTACATAGTTATGGAATAGCTCTGACTTTATAAAGATATGTCGACAGTAGAGGATCAGAGAACAGAAACAGAAAAGTCGAAAATAGCTGAGAGTAGATAGGCAGAGTAGTCTAGGATATAACCAGTCAAACGGATGATCTGAGGACACAGGTAGAAAGAGTGGAGTGAGAAGAGTAATCATGATTGAAAGTGAGAAGTAAAAGAATGGAAAACTATATGAGTAAAATAGTAATATTTGGTAGGTCGAAAATGTCAATTATCGCATCTAATAAATGTCTTTACGAGCGTCAGATGTTAGAGGTGATGATGGATAGAGTAACGGAATTGGAGGGGAAAGTAGGTTATGTAGATCGTGGATAGTTAAGAGAGGATAGAAGCAGTAGAAAAGGATAAGAGGTAGGTGCTATAGTTGGTAGTAAGTATGTAGTATGACAAAACAATTTTCTATAGTGAAAGAGAGTAGATGGAGGAAAAGAGATGTGGATTTGTGTGAGATGGTGACATCGGTGGGAGTCATGTAACGTTGTATGGAGATTAAGTGCGTTGTTGTGTGTTACAGGCACAGAGAAGGAGTGACACATGTGGTGTGAACAATGTAGTAAGTAGTACGTGAGGACAATAGTATTTGGAGAAAGTGGTTAAAAGTTGATGGTTCCGGTAAAGTGCTGGAGTTAAAGATTGATAAGATGTGTTTAAGAAGGGGAAGTGCGGGTAGTGTGGTAAGTAAAGAAGATGTAGTCGTAGAAGATGTAGTAGTAAAGATGTAGTAGAGTAGAAGTAGAGGTAAATAACAGAGTGAGTGAGGTAGTGGTAAGAAGATGTAGTGGAGAAGTAGAAGTAGGGCTACATACGGAAGGAGGTGGGTTGGTGGGTATGGTGAAATGAGTTGTAGTGGAGAAATACTAGTGTCGTGAACTTGGAACGTGCAGTGATGATGTTGGGGAGGTTAGAGGTCAGATGTTGTTGGCACGTGACGGAATGTAGTGAGTATAGGAAGAAAAGTAGTGTATTTGACGTAGAGTGAAGTGAGTGTTGCAGGATCGGGATGTGAAGTGGTTGTAGTGACTTCCGTAGCTGAAACGTGTACAGTGTATGTGCTATAAAAAGAAAAGGAAGAAGAGTAGAAAGGTAAGCGTGGTGCGAAAATAGTAAATGTAAATGAAGAATGGGTGAGACATAAAGAGGGTGAGCTTTATACGGAGTGGCTGTATAGAGTTTTTGAGCATTTTTCTTGTTATGAAAGTGAAGGGGAAGTGTTAGAAAGGTTTTTGTTGAAGTATGGGTATTATCGGGATTCAGATGTGTCTGATATAGAGTGAGTAAGTTGAGTATGTTTTAGTGTTCGTACCTGTAGAAGTGGTGAGAGGCTGGTAGATGTAAGTAGTTAGTTAGTTTGTACGGGTAGGTTTTTGTTGTCGTAAGTAGTAGTAATGTAGTAATGTAGTAATAGTGGGAGTGGGTAGAGAGTTGTGCTTGTGTGTGGGTGTTTGTAATTGTGTAGTGGTTGTGCTGGTGGTGTGTTGTAGTGTGTTTTTTTATGCAGCTGGTAGTGTATGGTTGTACAAGCAAGTGAAAGGTGTGGGAGAGAAAGGTATAAGTTTTAAGTTTTGTATCTGTTCCTTTCGTCCTATGTCCTTTTCGTTCCTTATCTGGTGTGACGTGATGTATGAAAGAAGAAGAAGAAGATCCTCAGTGTTATCCCTCCTTTTTATCCCTTTATTTATATTATTATATTATCTTTATTATTTCCATTTATTTTTCTTTCTAGTGATTAAAGTTAATGTGTTTTTAAAAGGTATAGTATAAAAGTGATGGACTCTTGTGGCTGTATTAATCAGTTGAGTAGAACAGTAATATAGTTGTAGTGGTGCGTATAGACACTTGTCCCCTAAAGTGCACCTACTCGCTATATACCCTGTCTGCGTACCAGTTTTCGTGAAGGTGCACTTGTAGTAAGTAGCACTGCCAATTATTGTATTAGAGAGTGGGTTGCCTGTTAATAAGCGGGTAAAGTGTAATAACAAATGTGGGCAACACAAATGATTAAAATTAAATTGTATTCGTAAACTGTATATAATAATAAGTACCATAGAATACTTAGTATCAAAGAACTTTTTAGTTACCCACTTCATATTTCCCATGTCGATCAACAAGAGAACATCGGTGAGTTGAACTGTGTTTGTTGTAGTTTTGTTACCACTGTAAGTATTTTTCTCAAGTATTATATATTATATATATTATTTAATTTAATAATATATATATATATATATAGATATAATATATATATATATATGATATATATATAATATATATAATATATATTATATTATATATATTAATATATATAGCCTATATATATATATTTATAATATTATATATAAGTATAATTATATATAGTATTAGTATATATATATATATACTAATATATATATATTATTATAATTATTATATATTATATAATATATATACCGGTATAGCTAAGTATATATATATATGTATAATTGTATATAGTATATATATATATACTATATTATATATATATATTATATATATATATATACTATATATATATATTATTATATATGGTATATATATATATATATATATATATATATATATATATATATATATATATATATATATATATATATATATATATATATATTATATATATATATTAATATATATATATTTATATATAATTTATATATATATTTATATATATATTATATTATATATATAGGTGATATATATATATATATATATATATATTACAGTGAAGTATACCTCAACCACAATATATTAATATAAAAATATACAGTAGTTTTATAATTAATACTGGTATTTCATAGTTTGAGCAAGATTTATAGAACTTTAGAGAAAAGTAGCTCTTCCCATAAAAGTTATTTATATTAGATAACGATATATTGGTTAGGTTGTGATACAAATGCCAATGGTAACTATCATCCTATACAAGACAGAAAGAAGCCACATGGGTCTATTAAGACTGTCCCAATCAAACTAAAATAAATATTCATCAAACACATGCAACATGCAAAACACACACTACACCCTAGGGCTTGTCAAAAGCCTATCCAAACACAAAGAAAAGGCTAATAAAATATAAATACCAACTATTACCAAAGGAAAACACTATAGCTAAGGTACTCGCTAACCACACTACAAGTATTTAAGAATATTGTAGTCATTCTAGCATGCAGTTTAATCTTAACTAAATAAAAAATTGCCAATGTGACATAGTTATAATATAGGTATATACAGTACTATACAATACCCATACCATTCATATATAACTATCCAATCCTCTCTTAAATGCTGCAAACAAATCACAATCAACAACCATCTGTAGCAAACCATTTCAAAAGTTAATATTACTGAATGAGCTATTTTTCTAACATGGAGATGGCATTCCTTCTTCCTAATTTTCTTATTGTGTCCCATGGTTTTCCTTCCATGAGCTACTATAAAGAATTTAATGTCTCATTATTATCATGTCTCCCTCTAAGGAATCACCTTTTTACTCGGTTATCCAATCCTCCTTCAGCCTCTCCTACAGCTCTTACCCTCAAAGCCAGAAATCACTCTTGCGGCTCTATGCTGCACTCTCTCTAGCAGTCTTTTCTTAAATAAGTTGCCAAAACTTGCACAACACTCTAAAATTGGTCTAACATAGCTATTATACAGCTTATTTAGAACTTTCTTGCCCTTGTACATGACATTGTGATTTATTATACCTAGCATCTTATTAGCTCTATTCTCTGTTTCCAAGCACTGATTAACCACTTTCAGATTGCTGCTTATAATCATACCTGAATCTTTTTCTTGGTCCACAGACTCTAGCTAGTCCTCATTCTTATTGTAATTGAATCTTTTATTCAAGTAATCTACATGAAGAACCTTACAATTTTTACTATTAAAATTCATTTGTCAATTATCTGCCTACCCAAGAAGTTTATCAAAATTATTTTGAATCTTTATACATTCATCATTATTCCTTACAGAGGTAGCCACTTTGGTATCATCTGCAAATTTAGAAACCTTACATTTAAGCCCTGGTCTAAGTCATATATATATATATTATATATATATATATATATATATATATATATATATATATATATATATATATATATATATTATATATTATATATATATATATATATATATATATATTATATATATAATATAAATATATATATATATATATATATATATATATATATATATATAAAATATATAATAATATATATATATATATATACGTATATATTATATATATATTATATATATATATATATATATATTATATATTATATATTATTATATATATATATTCAGTATATATATAATATATATATATATATATATATATATATTATATAATATATATATATATAATATATATATATTATATAATATATATTTATATATATATTAATATATATATAATATATATTATATTATATATATTACGGTATTTGGTATTACTATATATAATATATATTATATATATATATATATATATATAATATATATATATATATATATATATATATATATATATATATATATATATATATATATATATATATACCAGTATATATAAAAGAATAGTGGCCCAAGCGCTGAATCCTATGGGTCACCACTCTTCATTATTTCCCATGATTACTTATTGCCATCCAGTAGTAAACACTGCCTTCTATTTCACAACCACTCCTTAATCCAACCGTGCACCACTCCATCCATACCGCATTGTGATAACCTTAGCATTAGCCTTATATGGGGCAACTTATCAAAGGCTTTGCTGAACTCTAAAAGGTATATTACATCAACTATATATA
Organism: Trachelipus rathkii; assembly: GCA_015478945.1. Taxonomy (NCBI): domain Eukaryota; kingdom Metazoa; phylum Arthropoda; class Malacostraca; order Isopoda; family Trachelipodidae; genus Trachelipus; species Trachelipus rathkii. The sequence continues at coordinate 36,775 of JABUQX010000155.1, forward strand.
TCTCTACTATCAATGCAGTCAGTAATGTATTCCATAAATTCTAAAAGGTTTGTTTGATATGATCTACCCTTTTTAAAACCATGCTGGGAATCATACAGTAACTTGTTATCATATCATCTAAATGTTTCTCTATATGACCTTTCAGTAACTTTTCCAAAACTTTTACAATCAGAGATGATAAATTAATTGGCTTATAATTTCCCAAATCATCTTCAGTACCTTTCTTATAAATAGGCATTCTCAGTTATCCAATCATCTGGTACCTCACCAATATTACAGATCTCTTAAAAATCAAATACAGTGTCTTTGTAATGCTGCTACTACCCTCCTTTAGAATTCTACCATATATACCATCAAGACCTGCAACTTTACCTGGATTAGTGTGGTCCAGTAAAGATGTAATTTCTTTTCCCTCAATTTCAAATTCTGTAAGCCAGATCATTGTATGCATACCATTAAAATCAGTCTCTAAACTATTATCCAATCTTTTCTCAGTAAACACTGATGTAAAATAAGCATTGAAAATGTTAACCAATTCCTTATCTAAGTTTACTAAATTTTTAATAATTTTAATTTAAACAATTGTCTTATTGTTACTTTTAAATTTATAAACAAAACTTTTTGGGGTCCTTATTATTATTGTCCCTTGCTTAATTAATTTCCACCACTCTAATTGCCTTTCTTGTTGACTGATTATTCATTTCTAACTTTCTTATAACTTTTAAATCTTCTTTCCTACTACTACCATTGAATATTTTAAAACTACACTTTTCATTGAGTTTCTCTTTAACCTCTCTATTCTACCAATTAGGTTTTCTCTCCATCAACCAATGGGGCTATCTTTCACCCATAACTGATTGGAATATTCATAACAAATTGACTTTTAAAACTTCTCACATGACCAAAACAATTCATCAAAATTTGCTTAAAACATTCCCACATGACCAAACAATTTTTGTCTTTAAACTCCTTATTTTAGTCAATTATATTAAGCATATTTCAAAATTTGCTATAATCACTGTTTCAGAAATCTAAGATCTTTTCTTTATTAACTTACAATTTGGTCCTAGATATTACATTCATGTTAATTCTAATTATATATATGTCACTAATTCCTAAATTCTCCTCAACTTTGACCTCATCCACTATGCTTTCATCATTAGTTAATATCAAGTCTAACATTGATGTATATCTTAAAGGTATATTTTAAAGGTTCATGGAACACCTGACTCAAAAAGTTGTTGTAGTACCGGTATAAAATTTACGAATGCAGAACTTCTATGATCCATATTAGATAAGGAATTCCACTGAATATCAGGAAATTAAAATCTCCCATTATGACTATACCTTTTTCCTTATTGTGGCATGCTAACTCAATTTCTTTAATCATTTCTGCATTTAATTCTTGACCCTGGTCTATAAAATGCCCCTATTCTGTATATGATTTATTGTGCATATGGATATCTAGCCACACAGATTCAATATCATGATTAGTTTTAATGAAAGTCATTAAAACAAATTGAATATTGTTTTAACATAGAGTGCCACACCTCCACCCTTCTTTCTTTTACACTGGTATATTCAAAAGGAATATGTCTATTTCAAATTCCTGAAAGGATTCCCAATAAACATCTCATTAACCCATGCTTCAGTAATGCAAATAATGTCTAGATTTTCCACTATGGTATAACTAATCAGCTCATCTTTTTATTTCTAATGAACATTATCATAGAAATATTTGACATGCTCTTCATTATTTATTTAGGATATATACCGGTATATACGGTATATATATATATATATATATATTATATATATATATATATATATATATATATATATATATATATATATATATATATATATATATATATTATAGTATATATATATATATATAATATATATATATATATATATATAGTATTATTTATTAGACAAAGCAAGGTTGGTAGGATTTTAGTTATTACGGTTAAACTGCATGAATGACAAAAGTCTTATTAAATACTTCATGTTTGGTTAGCATGTATCTTTGCTATAGTTTTTACTTTTGGTAATAGTTAATGTATAGGCTATATTAGTCTTTACTTTGTGTAAGATACTGACAAGGTCTTAGGGTGTGGGCTGCATGGGTTGGGTGGTGGTGGTTGTACATTTTAGTTTGACTAGGACAGTTTCAATTGGCCCATGTGAATTTTTACGGTTTTTGTATTTTAAATATATTTCTATTTGAATGTTATAGGTTAGCTGACATGGTTTATCTATTGGTTTAGGTTAGGTCAGTTTTGGTTAGTAATGTTAGAGAAAAACATTTTGATTAGGTAGCAATATATAGGTTACTTTCTTTGGATATATATATATATATATATATATATTTATATATATATATATATATTATATATATATATATATATATATATATATATATATATATATATATATATATAAATTTTATGATATTATATTATAATATATATATATATATATATATATATAATATATATATATATATTATATATATATATATATATATATATATATATTCCCATCCCCTGACCACCCTATCATCAGTGGCCACACCTCTTCCAGATACCCTGCCACCACTGCCAGCCTCCTCCACATATTGCCTAGGGATGAAAGTTCCCAGATTGCTCTGGGTTGACAGTCTGAGTGACAGTCTAGTAGGAAATGTAAGTTTCTGAGACCTGGTCGCAATTTGTGCAGATATTCAAGGTGGCTTAATTAAGGTTGAATTTTATTTATAGTGTTGCAAATTTGGGTGGTGGCTGCATCTCAGTTTGGGTAAGGATGATTGAATGGGTCTTGGGAAAGAGTTAAATTCAAATGCTATTTCTGGTGATGTTCATTTAGTATACAGTCTGGTTGTCAGTTTCTTAAATAGTTTTCAGTTAGGAGTGTATGGATTTATTTGGTGTATGATATATTGTTTTCTGGTGGTGGGATGTTATTCAGAATTTGCTTGTAGAATAATGCTGGAGAGGATTGGGGTTGTTTAAGCCTGTGATAAATGGGGTTACAGAGGGCGATGTAACATGGGTGCTGAGGTGTATGTTTTTGTATAGAATTGAGTGCCTATCATTTCTAAGTGTTTGTCTATGGGTAGGATTTTTGCTTCTTCATGCAGATGTTGCTCTGGTGTTGTAGATATGCATCCTGTTATAATTCTAAGCATCTTGTTTTGGGTTATTTGTAGTTTTCTTATATTACC
>JABUQX010000155.1:57500-92769 GCA_015478945.1 Trachelipus rathkii
GGTGAGGATCTACCATTAGATTTATAGGAAATGCAGCTTCCAATAGAGGAGTTGAAGTTAGTGAATCACAAAAAACAAGGTCTGGACACTTTGTCAATGAACCATCAGATCGATGACTATGGAAGAATGGACAATCTGAGTTAGAATGGGAGATCTCTGGGTCCATTTTCATGTCGTCGGGTACAGCAGAACGCTTGGAGCATTTACGGTGTTTGCGCTGAACAGTTACTTCTTTCAGAAGCACAAGAAGTGTTAGAAGAAAGGGGAACCGTCACATTAAGTTCCAATTGGGAATTTAAATGTATGTGATCCGGTAGAGTATAGAATCCTTTAGAGAGTGAATATGATAGGAAACTCCAAGGAGTAGTTGGGGGAGGATTTGGATGAGCTAGAATAATTCAGCAAGCTATCAGATGATTAGTTAGTGGTTTGTTCGATAGCTGTGGTTTACTTATTTATTGATGTCGATGTTTTTGTCTCGGGAACAGATCTGCGGCGAGGTCTCTTCCGATTTGCATTTTTTTTACAATAGGGGGGGGGGGTCGATGTCGATGTGTTCTTCGTTAGGAATTCAGATGCTTTATATTTTAGAGAATAATACTTGATTTGGTGCCTAATTTTTTGTTTGTGTTCAGGGAAGTCCGTTTCAGGAGTAAGAGCAATGGTGGGAGACAGATTAGGGGACTTAGGGGCAGGTCTCTTACGTCGGTTTGGCAAACTCATAGGGAGGACAGGGGACAGTGTTTCTAGGCAAGAAACGCTTTCCAAGTTTTGTGGTGGATGAGCACACTTAGTGTCGTTGCTGGCTGGTCGAAAACCAGTACTCGTGGTAGGGTTGTTGACAGCATCTTGGGTTGGAGATTGGATCGCAGACTATTTCCGGACTATTTGTGTAGTCAGTAATATACGCGATGCAGGCGGGCAGGTTGCAGCAACTACATTAGCCCGGCTGGAGTTAGCGGGTGGAGATGTTCTGGAATGAAGTCATGTTGGTGGGTTAACACGGGGGGAGGGTAAGCTGCTGCAATTCCAGCATAAGGTTGCCTTTGTCGTGCAGGATTTTGTCTTTGAGCTGGTGTGTGGGATCTCTATTGCTCAATTTTTGCATGGTACATAACTCCAATGTTTCCTGTTCAAACATGTAGGACGGGCATTCTAAGAATGAGACTCCTCTGAGGGGTCCCCCCCAGTTTTTGCAGTGTGGAGTGTTTTCGCAGGGAATGTGAAATTCTTCTTCGCAAATAGCGCAGATTTCATGCGGTCACCTACAGTATTTTCGTGGATGACCGAAACCGCTGGTACTTAAAGCAGCGTCTGAGTGGGGGAATAAACGGACGAAGACTGTAGCTTGTAAACCCTATTTTCACCTTTGTAAGTGGAAAATAGGTGTTAGAGCCTTAGAGGTCAACATCAAACGAGGGTTTAGGGATTCAGGCGACTCTCAACGTGGGGAAACCTGTATATATTTGCAACAGGAAATCTCTTCTGTTGGAGATGACTTAGAATGAAAACAAAGTTTTCATTTTTCTGCACGGAAGCATAAATAGCATCTTTGGAGGTGTTTCTTAATTTGTCAGGAGTTGCAATAAGAGGAATATCTCGGAGACGCTAAGGATGACAAGATGAAACTTTGATTCCGTGTAGTAGTTTGAATGAGAAGGGACCCGTTTCTCATTAACGTGACAGGAAGGTCTTCAACTCCTACATTTTTTTCGAATGCTACGCTAAGAATGATAGTTTTATGGTCTGTAAAGTGTATGGAGGTGGTGGATCGCAATAAGTAATACATCGGAGATGATGTGTTCACTGGCAGTCCTCTGGGTGGTGGAGCAACATATGGAATAAACAAATGAGAAAGACTAGGACGGTATGTATCTTTTCGGGGTTACCCCAACCGTTTGGGCTCCTGGGATATCGAGGGAGTGGCTGGCGATGGATCGCTGGGAGTAAGCAGAGGCCTTCCAGGTGAAGTGGAGGGATTCATGGCATTAGTGTTCGAAATAAAATTAAAAAATCGTGGTCTATTAAACATGGCAGTTTTAATATTTCCAAAAAGATCTGGTAGGATCCAAGGCATATTGAAAATAACTTTCATAATATATCAAATTAAATTGGTCCCCCCTCATAGGTGGCGAACACGCTAGGTTTGTTCCCTGAGGAGCGCGCTAAGCGGTGGGGAGTATCTTATTATAGGTGTTCCACTGGAGTCAGGATAAAAGAACCAAACCTAGTGCAAGGTCGTATGCGTCGAATCATGAACGGGTGATGCGGCTCACACCCCTTCAGCACAGATGACGCAGGGTGCCCCTCCCATAATAAAGGGTGGCAGCGGCCTTCATCTGCTGTGGTGAAGGAAGAGTGTCGAAAAATAGTGAATTAATTTGAAAAAATGAGATAGGAAGAAGACTAAAAGATTTCTTATGTGACAAGATCATATTACTAGTGCTAGTAATAAGAGGGCGTTATATATATATATATATATATAGCAGTTATAGCAGCAGTATATATATATATATATATATATATATATATATATATATATATATATATATATATATATATTTCATGTATATTAGTTCTTATCACTATGTTACGTCTTAAGTTGCAACACTGATCATAACACCATGACAAGAATCAATACCCCCTTCCGGAATATATATATATATATATATATATATATATATATATATATATATATATATATATATATATATATGTTATTATTATATACATATATATATATAGTTAGGTCTATATATATAGTATATATATATATATATATATATATATATATATATATATATATATATATATATATAAATATTAGTATAGAAGATAGATATATATATAGGCCTATATATATATATATATATATATATTATATATATATATATATATATATATATATATATATATATATATATATATATATATATATTTATGGGCATCATATATATAGTATATATATATATATATTATTATATATATATATATATATATATTAAGTTGTTATATATATTATTATATATATATATATATACATATATACATATATATATTTATAGTCTATATATATATATATATATATTAGCTGGTTATTGTTGTTGTTATTATTAGTTGTTATTATTATTATACATATATATATAGTAGCAGGCCTGTATATATAGTTATATATATATATATATATATATTATTGTTATTATTACATATATATTATTATATATATATATAAAGTATTATTATATATACATATTATTATATATGCCATATATATTCATATATACATATTAATATTATTGTTGTTATATATATATATATATATTACATACATATATATATATATGTTATATATATATATATATATATATATATATATATATATCGTTGCACTCGTTGTTTGTGTTGTTGATTCCCTCGTTTATTTTGTTGGCAGAGTTTTGCCAATTTCTGTTTCGGTTCTGTATCAACTACGATGAATATTTTTAATTGCGTAACCTGAAGACTCCGTCTTTTACGACTTATACCAGACAATTGTAGTGAAGTTAATATGTTCTTCACACACCTTTGTGGAACTCATCGGCGGCCTGGCCGCTTAAAGCATTTAAATACCAGATACCTATCATCAAATCAACACAAGACGAAAAACTAATTTTCAAGGGAGGATTCTCGCCTCCTAATATTATTTGTAAAAGGCTTTCACTTTTTCTGCATTAATTGTTGAGGAGAGTTTTCACTCCTGATTTGTAATTTGATAAATAGTCTTTTTAAATGACAACAGAGGATAAAGAGGGATGAATTAGAAGCATATCAAAAATCTATATTAAAAAGTCACAGTACAAATTTATGCATAGAATAGAATTACAATTTAAACTAAGAACCATTCACTCCTACCCATATTCCTAACAACCATCCAAATTGTAGATAAAACACAGGTATAAAAAATGACCTAAAAAAAGATTATACAATAATAATAAATCATCCTGCCTAATCATTAACATATCATGGTAATAGTAATAATTATTATTATTATTATTATTATTATTATTATTATTATTATTATTATTATTATTATTATTATTATTATTATTATTATTATTATTCTTCCAATTATTTGTTACACTTCTTGAAATCAATTTTTTAGTAATGATAAATTACATATCTTGACTGAATTATTACCTCCCATCGTTTTCTTATAACTTCATCTTAGAAAATGGCTGAGGAGGATTCCTTTGGATAGGCATGGGTAACATTTCCAATTCACTGGCACACCTCTCGAACACATAAAGTCTTTTCTTTTAATTACATCTCATATAATTTTCTGCAAAGATTTAGGATGAGAAATTTTTATATAAACACTGATAATTAAATTATTTGGTTAAACATAGAAAGAGCAGCAGTTATAGTTATTAAGGTGTTATATATATATATATATTATTGTTGGTTATATATATATATATATATATATATATACAAAGTATATATATTTTTATTAAAGATATATATATATATATACAATACTGAATATATATATAAGTTAACATATATACATGTTATTGGTATATATGTTTTGGTTTGAAATACAGCTTCTCTGCGTTTGCAAGTTTATTTCTTTATGCTAATTTATTTAGTTCTTTCAAATATTTAAACCCTCCTTAGGCGGAAATATTTCCATCTTAAATGACGGTTAGGCACTAACTCACCAGTAAATGTGAGAAACGCGAACGAGGCGTCCTTAGCTCCCTGTATGCCTAGACCTGCGGCTATTGCATAGTAATGCGTCATAGCTACGTGGCAAGAGTTCTTACCGTTAAGGATTCTCACCTTTGTGGTGTTCTGATCGAAGGGAAGTAGGAAAATAGGAAGAAAAGACATACCTGAACATGTAAAGTTCCTATGCCAGTTAAATGTTGAAGAACCAATAAGCTAGCGTGCGAAAGACGCTTTCATTTTGCAAGGGAATTCGAGGTATGCCGCCGGAGGGGCGCCGTACTTTGAAATTCCTTCGCAACAGTTTTTTCCATCGACTCATACTTGCGAAGCAAAGTATCGATTCACGATATAGTCCCTTCGCCGGAAACAAGAACTTCGGTTATTGGTGGAACCATTTCACTTACTCAGGAACAATCATGATTTAAAGATAAGAGTTATTAGATGTAGTGAGAACCCGGTGAACTTAACTTAATTTGATGCATCTGAAAATGAACAAACAAATTAACCCATTCCAACAATGAAAACAAATAAGACCAAACTCAGTGTTTTATGGAAGCATATAAGAATGGGTGTCCTTGTTTTTTCCAAATCTGCGAAGATAAATAAAGAAAGAAAAATAGGTATATAGCATGGGGATAAGGTGTGGGTCTAACTCACATGGTGTCTTTCCTAACGAATAAGCGTTTAGAAAATTTATGAATTAGTTTATTTTATTAAATTTGCGATTCCCGTTTTATGCTATCTGAAAAGAAATTAAAACTTTATCTCGGGTTATTATGGTTTTTGGTTAATCACGTTGACCTAAAAATATTTTTGGTACTGGTCAATTGGTGATTTTTTTGGTTGCTTTTCTTTTTCCTATTCTTAGTAACGACTAGTTTTTTACTTGTACTGGCCTAAGTATTTGGTCGTTAACTAGAATTAATTGTTAGTAGCATTCGTTTAAAGATTGAAAGGAACAAGAGTATGTTAAAGCTTTTACCCTGCTTTGGTCCTTTGGACTTTAGTTTCATTCGTATACCATTTAGACTATTAAAGTTTATTTGAAATTTTTTAAAATTACATAAGCGACATTAACAATGTTATTACGACAATTAAGCACTAGTTTTACTTACTAATGTTAGTAGGAACATCGTTAGAAAGAAAATTAATTCTAAGAACGTTAGTATACGGCTATGAGAAAGTTACTTGAAAATGTTAATCTAATTGTTAACACTTCCAAACATCCTTTTTGATATTAGTATCAAAAGCTGTTAGTATGGCAGATCAATCTTCAAAAAGATGAGGCAGATCAATCTTCAAAGATATGATTGTGCTTTATACTGATAGAAATCTATAAGAAATGTTAGTATATTTTTACTATTATATCATGCGTTTGACAACACTACTGTTTAAAATAAAAAAAAAACTGTTAGGCATCAAATAATAATTGTAAAAATAAAAATATTAACTGGAAGTGTTCATAACTGATCGGTCTCTCCCAATTAACACATAAGCGTTAAACAAAAATACATTTGAAGTGGTTACTAACTATCATCTTCCTAATTAAAAAACATGCTAAGCGTTAAAACAAATGTTAAGATTAATGGCAAGGTTAGTTGTTCATTCTCTTGCTGTTTTTATTATTTTTATCTTCCTTTTAAAAGAAAATCTTTTCTTTTCGAATTTATTTTTCCAATGAAAATGGGGCCCTCCCTCGATGATGACTCGTAGGTAGGTATTGATAAAAATAATAAACAAAATCGGCAAAAAAAAAAAATTCAATTTTTTACCAGTTGAAACCAAATATTGTCAGTTGACGTGAATTATACAATGCAGCTGAAATGCACAATTATCTCTCATTAAAACCTAAGTTATTTGTCCTATAGACTAAAAAAAAAAAATATTATGCGAACAAGTAATATCTTATTTACACCAAACCGCTTAATTATTGATAATAAAAATCGTTCTTGCTATTCAATATCTCAAACCAAAATGACAAGTGGGGTGGAAGCTAAGTCTTCCTTTCTCTATTTAATGTCATTTTCATATTTATAAAGCAAAGATAGGCATCCGAGAACTTCGCTGTAGCCTCTATTTGTGCCTAAATGCTTATTGCTATTACTCATTTTTACCTTTAAAGTTCCAAGCTTCTAGCTTAGGGGAACCCACGATAAAACCTATGATTTGTCGTAAAGAACGAGAAGATATCTTAAATGAAATTAAAAGTTCATAAACTATGAAACAATTTGAATATTATACTGGCGGTTACATCTAAGGTTAGCGAGCAAATTGAATACAAAGCGATGTAAAAAGAATAAAAAAAAAATTCCTTAAAGTCTATATCATACAAACGTAACTCCATTCCTAGCTTTGGTTCTTTTCATCTATTTTTTGGGATTGTTGTCTCTCGCCAAACATCCACTACGTCGATAACTAAGACTCATACTGCTAGAGATCACTATCTCTTTACGCAGGGCTTATCATCGACAAGGAAAAGAACTTTCAGCGTTTTCTATGTTGGTTTTTTTTTTTTATCTACTTCTTACTTCTTACCTCCTATATTGGCCTAATGAGACTTATGATACTAGAGACCACTACCTCCTTCGTACTTGCTCATCGCCAGCAAAAGAAACTTTTAACGTGACCCAACATAGTCGTTTATCGAAAGTACATCCTTAAAAATATACTTAAACAAAAAATAAACAAAAACTATATGCTAGATTATCTACTGAACTATTCACCAACCCAATACGATTATCTTTTCCTGTCGCTCTGATTCTGATCCTGTTTCTTATCTCCGAAATGCTTCTTCCATCTGTACTCTCTTTCTACTGCCACATCTTAGCTCTGCGACTCGAACCAACAGTGTTGCGAGTATCACTTCTCCAAACTTTTCGAAACTTTTGATCAAAACGCGTGGCTAATAGTTAAAAAGAACTAATCGTTGGTTGAAAACTACAACAGGTTGCTAAAAAACAAAGCAAAATACAGCAATGAACTGATGAGAAGGTCATGTATCTTCCTTTTTTATATTCTAGTTCTCAACGGAGGAGCATCTTTCTGACATCTTAATTCCTTACCGAAAGAAAAAGAAATACCTTTTGGGAAAAAATGCTTGACAATTTCTCACCGATGATCAACTTAAAACCTAAGACTGTGTTGCACACTTTCTCTCTTCCCATTCTACTAACTATAGGAGCGGGTCATGACTCCATCCCTATTTCAGAAGAATCTGTTGAAAGAAATGTGGCCGACGTCTCTACTAACTACATAAAATCAATCAGCTTATAGCCTAGAAAGAACATGTAAATAGGAACATAATGCCTAAAAGATTGCAAAATATTTTCCTAATTTACTAAAAATATTGATTCAATAGGACACTGCTGTTTGTCTTCTCTTGTCGTTCTGCATCTTTCTTTGGCAATTTTGCTTTTTCTGGAGTGGTACTGGTAGCCCGTCACTTACGTTCCCATTTTTTCTCCGGAGGGGTACTTATCGCCCTTTTTCCGATCTCCATTGCTTTCACCGCCTCTCCTCTACCAAATGCGGATTTACAAAGTTGTCGCAAAATCCAAATGAGATTCATATACTAGAGAAAAAACGTTCACAGAACCTATAGAATCTAAACAACGATATGCTAGACGTGCAATCGATTTTCTAATCCAAACTAAATCATGTTTAAATGTAACAATTATAAAATAACTAAATATAAAGCAATTTATACAATACCCCAAATCCATGAGATTTATTCCCTCGTAATTACCGTCAACAGGCAGCTCTTCTTCCTTCTACTATCTTTCGTATGGCTATCACTCGTTACTTCCTGGTCAACTTGAGACTCGCGAACGCCTACTCAACCCTTTACTTTCCGAGGGAAGGAGGGACTCAAGAGGACCGGAGCGTGAATTATGATGTCTGTCCCGACATACATCTTTGCCACTTAGAACTTCCACAACATTGGCCTAATTTTGGTAATATTATAGATAAGGAAAAATTCATGATGAGGCAAGCAAAGCTTAGTAATTAGTCAATAAAATAAAATAAAAACAATTTCAAAATTGTCTTTCATTCTTAATCCAAACTAGATGTGTGTTATTTACACAAAAAGGTATGTTAAAGTATCATAAAAAGAACCCATGTGGCTTTTTACTGTCTCTATATTCTTTGTATCCAGAGATAGTGATATATATATATTTATATATATATATATATATATATATATATATATATATATATATATATATATATATATATATATATATATATATATATATATATATATATATATATATATATATATATATATTCATAAGTTGTTATATTAGGGTGTTCGTCTGACTCTAAATGTGTCTTCTTAGCGATCTTTTTTGGCATGACAATCTTCTCCTTCTCTCTCCTAATTTAAGACACTCTCGAAATCTCACGACTAAAAACCTCTTTTAGTACCTTCCCATGAGGGGTGAGCAATCATGCTTCGGTTGAGTGAACTTATTTCTATCTCTCGGTCAATCGGAACTAACTTGTGGAGGGGTACTTGGACATTTTCTCCTTCTCTGGTTCTTCAACGAAGGGGTACTTCTCGCCTCTTCGGTCTCCGTCGGAAGGGTACTTCTGCCTTTCCCGCAATCTTCTATTGCTGCCTCTCTTACCGATTCTCTTTTGTAAATTGAAGATTGACTGAAGCAACGGCTTCATTGCTTAGACTGAATCTGTGTTTTACCCTATTAGTTTTTTAAAAGCGAAAAGTGAAATGATTTAATTTTAAATTTCTATTTCTATTTTTTAAATTTCTCTCCTTCTGGCCCTTTCAATGTCACTCAAACCTCCTTCTCTATAAGACTGGCTTTCGGAGTCCACATTCCTGTTACCATCTTTTGAGAAGAGCTAACAATACTAAAACATACTTCCAAATCCATCATTCAAAACAAAATAAGAAAACTACTTTGGTATATTCCTTTCCAAGCTCGTGGAAAGTCCTCAAGCAATCTCTAAAGACACAAACCCTACCGGTCTATTCCCCTGTCTCTTATCTAAGATTATAGGTTCCTGATTAGGATTTTGGGTCTCTTTGCTTTGTTAATGAATTTTTTCTTGGCTTTACCACAGAATGGAGAAATAAATCAGTTCGATTTTTAATAGAAACATAAAAAAATAAAGCTGCTATTGACTAAGATTTTTGCAACACTATAAGCAAATTTTAAAGAAAAGAAGTGCCAAAAATGTTATAGCTTTTGAAACTTTGAGATGATATAAATATATATATATATATATATATATATATATATATATATATATATATATATATATATATATATATATATATATATATATATATATATATATATATATATATATATAGTTATATATATATATATATATATATATATATATATATATAGAGTATATTTATATATATATATATATATATATATATGTTATATATAGAAAATGTGATTCAAACCTTTAAAAATATTAAAATAAATGTTCTTAGAAAACATGGACAAACTTACCCATCCTTGTAGATTTTAGAGTTCGTGAATCCTACTATTTCCTCTCTCTCTTTGACCTATCTGATCGGCCCGATCTTCGGATTTTTATCAGAAATTGGTCTGGAGAACCAAACTGTCTTCCCTCTCTCTCTCTAAAATAAATAAAAGGATTAGTAGCAAAACAGTAAACATCAGACAAGTGCCCTGCACATTTCATGCACAGGTCTTTACGACATGCATCATATAGTGTATCCGGATCTGCAGATGGGGATAAACGAGGCCTCTCCTCGGCTTATACCGACATGCTTCTCTTAAGACTTACTGTGCACCATAGCTTTTTGGGAGTACGAACTATCATGAATGCTTTAGGGCCCCTTCTGGAGGTCTCTCGGGGTCGTAAGGATCCGCCTTAGTCGACCCTCTGCTCCGGGGTGAGCTTAAAACTACAGAAAATTCAAACTGTTTATGCTAGACTTTTAATATTTTATCGTTGGGAAAATGCACCTACCAATTCTAACCTTTTTCACTCTCTTCTGAACTCCAGAATTTTTTGACAAATGAAACAAACCAAATTTGAAATTAGATTAAAACTAAATGCATTCCTATATAATTTCAAAGCGCTGTTACAAGTGGGATACAGTCCTGTATCCAAGTATATTCACATGCATATACTTATATATATATATATATATATATATATATATATATATATATATATATATATATATATATATATATATATATATATATATATATATATATATATATATATATATATATATATATATATATATATATATATATATATATTTTTGGACAAATATATTATATAGGTGCTTAGTGTTTTAAAACTCGTTTTGTCGGTCATTTTTTACTTTTCTTGAATTTATGAAAACGGATATTTTTTACTTTATATTAAAATTTACAAACAAATATATAAAGAAAACTAGGGGATCTTTATCTCCTTAAAATTTTAATGAATTTTTAACGGCTATTTCTTGGTGGAATGATGATTAATTTAAAACTATTCTTGAAGGAATACTAGAATTTACAGTTTTAAAACTCATTCACCATAGCTTCATCAATACTTCTACTACTTACGTACGTATACATAAACATGCAAATATACCTATACATGCAGATAGGCATACCTGGATATACATAAACATATCTACAGATATATATATATATATATATATATATATATATATATATATATATATATATATATATATATATATATATATATATATATATATATATATATATATATATATATAAAGATTTGACGGAATGAATCCTGATAGTCTTCTCTTTTTAAGAGGGGATGGTTACTGTAACTTAAAGACACACACCGTGCTATATACAAAATCAATCTTTCTGACTCAAGGTATTTTGGGGTGCTTACATATATATATATATATATATATATATATATATATATATATATATATATATATATATATATATATATATATATATATATATATATATACCTATTCAGTGTCTTACCCATCTCTCTCTTTCCTGTATATCTCCTAACTTTCTGCTTCCTCCGCTCTCTCTCCTACCGCCTGATTCTTCCTTTGAATTTTTTCCGGCGTGGCGAAGGGTTTCGGAGCGCTCAACCTTCTCCCTAAGGTGTAGACTGCGGGGCCGAAAACTCCGTTAATTAAAAGTGGATTCTTCCCTGTGGAAGGTGGATCACAGGCTCTCATTACCTGTATCTGGCCGAACCCTTCTCTCCGAGGTTCTCCGATGATGAAAAGCGGGATTTTTACAATCGTTTCACCACCATAGAAGATCATTTGACGCTTGAAGAGGTTCAAACTAGCACATTCATTACTAATTATATTAGTTCCTAATAATATCTGCCATTTTTCTTGAATTAATTCATGCAATAAAAATTTTGTGCGTTGAATTTTATCTGATAATTAAAGCAAAAGTTCCACTTGTCTATATTGTCGGTTGCTCTTGCATTTAAACCTTCAATCTAAATGGTGAAGGCTCACATAAAACCTCTATCTCCTTTTCTTTTAAGGCTTCGAATGCATCCCTACTGACCAACGAGATGGGGGCCGCTGTATCAATTACGGCTGTTACGTCGATCCCTCGCTGTTTCTCTTCAAAAGCGATCGTTATTCGGCAACCATATTGCTCTCCCTCTTGTGATACTCATCGATCTTTCAGAGGATCCCGACAACTCGGCTACCGCTTGCGTTATCGTCTTTTCTTTAGGCCGAACTGCAACTTAGGAAGGTAAAGAAATTGCCTTTTCCTCTTGATTTTTTCCGATTTCTTTTTCTCCTGACACACTCCTTTTAACCAATTTTGGTGTTTTTAGTTCTTCGTGCGGAACCTCTATTTCTCTTTTATCAGTTATGGCTAGCACTGAAATCTCATCCATATCTTCGGAATCTTCTTCATCTAAATTTGATTGGAGCGGGGTTTCTCGTTCCAATTCTATAATCTTCTGTAGCAGAACTCCTGTATCCACATTTGGGTCAAAACTTCTTAAAATTGCTCTCCTTAACACGGAATGATTTCCTTGGGAATCGATATAACCCAAAACCTTCGTTGTCAACATGTAATTTACCTTGGTTTTATCGAACAAGCTTCCTAAGGGTTCTCTTTCGGCCAAACTTTGATAGCTATCCATTAAGCATTTAATTTTTTGGATAAATAAAGGGAATGGAGTGCCTCTATCACCTGTATAGCTGACAAACTCCATCATCGCTTCTATTGAAAATTCTGTACTGGGAGCTGTACTTTCTCTATATTTGAGAGGCGTTTCCCGGGGAACTGGCTCCACTGCTAAGCATGGTTTTTTCGCTATGTTTTTACAAACTAATGGTATCTGTGTCTGAGTCTTATCTTCTTCTTCCTCTTCTGAGTTTTTCTTACAAACATTTAGGGGGGCTTGGGCTCCCCCTGAGCAAAGCGCGGCGGCTTCGTATTCTCCTTTTTCTTTCTCTCTCTTCTTCCCTTTCACCACTTCTCCTTCATCCTTTATTTCATCTTTCTTCTCCCTATTTTCTACTTCTCCTTTCTCTTTCACTTCTTTCCTTTCAGTTCGGATAAGCGTATCTGCCCCCCCTCCTTCGGGCGGTGACGAGATAGCTTTCCTTTCAGTTCGGATAAGCGTATCTGCCCCCCCTCCTTCGGGCGGTGACGAGATAGCTTTCCTTTCAGTTTGGATAAGCGTATCTGCCCCCCCTCCTTCGGGCGGTGACGAGATAGCTTTCCTTTCAGGTGGGGAAGATTTATCCACGCCTGCCGTGGGACTCCCCAACAGGGCTATCTGTCCCTCTTGCATCTCCTCTGGCGATGAGGGTGTCAGACACCAACCAGTTCTCAGCCATCTTAATGACTCGTTAGTGGAAAGTGAAAGTAAAGGGGTTAAGTAGGGTTATTGGAGCTGTGGATAGTTGAATAAATGAGGAAAATGGTTTTAATGGGAATAAAGATTTATGAGATCAATATCTGTTATGAACTATATTGGCAAAATATATAGTTCCGCTTTAATTATATGAACATCAATTTCAATTGAAATGACAAATTCAGTGTTAATTGAAATTACAAAATATTCCTCTTCAAAATAAAAATTAAAATTGCTCAGACTCACTCGATACGATAGTAATTGCTTATCAAAGTTTAATTCAAATTATATCTAAAATGGAAATTATAACAATAAATGTTAAAGCAACATTCCTTTTTTAAAACAATTTTCCTTCATTCGCGAAGAAAAGAAAAATAAAAAGAAAGTTCTTATCCTATTCCTCTATTCTCCAAATATGTAAACAAAAACCAGCTGTGATTCTAACGCTCTCAATGCCCGATGCATGCAACGTGCTAAAATCATATGGGCTTCCTACTTACATGCAAACCTACACCACTGTATACGTCTGAACGTATTAGGTATACAGATGTGAGTATATATATATATATATATATATATAGTATAGTAGAAAGAGTATATATATATATATATATATATATATATATATATATGATATATATATATATATATATATATATATATATATCTATATGATTATATAAATTAAATATATAATTTTTTCGATTGGTAATCTAAATATCAATGCTCAAAAATGTTGAATTGATTGGTCTTTGAGTTAATTATTTTTATTAATTAAAAAGGATAATAATCAATTAAAATGATAATTAGGCAAAGGCAGTCTTTTTTCCTGCAAGTAAATAATTATTCATATCAATTAACTCTAATCCAATCAATTCTCGTTTGCAATAAAAAGAAATAAAAAAAAAGAAAAAGAATTTCTTTCTACTCTATTCCCTATTTAAAAATGTTTTTGCGCAAGAACCATTTGTCCTTGACTTTATGAGTGAGCAAACCGATTGTTTCAGTAAAGTACGTTCTCACTCCTCAACTCTCTGCGTGTATTCCGGTGTGTGGATTGCATACAGACATGTGCGCACGTTTACGCACCTTTGGACACACCTATTTACGCAATAGCTACATATATATATATATATATATATTATTAGAGCAGCAGCATATAGAAGAGAGTTATATATATATATATATATATATATATATATATATATATATATATATATATATATATATATATATATATATAAATATAATTAGATTTTAAATGATTAAGATGAAGTTACTATTAAAAAATATTTATCAGTAATAAAAAAAATGTTAAAGTATACTCTATATTTGTTAAATTTAATTTAAAATGGAACT
The DNA here is from genome assembly GCA_015478945.1 of Trachelipus rathkii. NCBI lineage: Eukaryota > Metazoa > Arthropoda > Malacostraca > Isopoda > Trachelipodidae > Trachelipus > Trachelipus rathkii. Next base: position 72,420 of record JABUQX010000155.1, read on the forward strand.
TAATGTACATTCAATATTTAGGTATATATATCATATATGTATAAAAAGTGAGTGCTACTCTTGCTAACGCCGATTTTGAGGAATTGCTTCCTTCCGCCTTTTTACCTGTCGTCGGTGGCTAGTCTGCTCTCGAGACGGGGTGGCGTCAATGAACGGGAGGCTTGTTGTGAGTGTGTATGTTGCGCTGCTGAGGAATTCGTGTACGTTCTGGCCGTTCTCCACTTATTCTTTTGTCTGTACACACAACCTATTCCTGTATGCTTATGAAAAAATATTAAAAAGTTAGCATATATATATATATAGGTTTTATACAGATATATGTTATTACATAAGGTAGATGTAGTGGTATATATATGTATGTATATATTATAAAACCATATATATATATATATATATATATATATATATATATATATATATATATATATATATATATATATATATATATATATATATATATATATATATTACCTATATTTTCGACACACACGAATATAAAAAATGAAAGGGTTGTTAGAGAAAATAAAATTATTAGATGACCTAACGCTTCTATCAATTTTCCCTCCCTTTACCTACACAAACAGACAATCAACCCACCTATTTAAAGATACTTAATGTTAAAATTAATTATGTTTTAATCAATTTTTGTATTAATTGCTTAATTAGTTTTAAAGTTTTAATTATTAAATTTTTATTTTTACTTAATTACATAAATTTTACTGACATCATATTTTTTTAAAATTTTATATTTTACGTCCCTTTGACTTTTTAGGAACTTATCTGTTTTTTGATTCTTGCGGTTGCAACGAATCTGTTTTTTGTTGTTGGGAGGCCTTTTCCTGCTTTTTTGACTGTCGTCGAAATTGTTTTGGCGCTGGAGTGATTGAGAGAGACGATCCTTTGGGTTTTGTGCCAAGGGAGTTAGTTAATTAAGTAACCTAATCTATGATATAATATGCACTGTTTATGACCTTTTAATTTGCAACTAATTATCCTCTTTATTAAGACTGTTTTTATCTAATTACTACTTTTCTGATCTGACTGCGTATTTTCCATGAAGATTTCTTGATTCTATTTATCGCCTCTTCGACGGCGCTCCAAATTCTATATCCTAGTATTTGTCTGACAATTGAATGGCGACACTGACATCAGAAGATTTTTCCTTCAGAAGATTCTTTTATTCGTATCCTGGCAAGGTCGCCAGTCTCGTTGCACTCGTTGTTTTTTCGTTGTGTTGCTTTCTTCCTTATTCGCTTACTTTATTCTGTTTTGGTTCTGTATCAACTACGATGAATATTTTTAATTGCGTAACCTGAAGACTCCGTCTTTCTACGACTTATACCAGACAATTGTGGTGAAGTTAATATGTTCTTCAAACACTTTTGTGGAACTCATCGGCGGCCTGGCCGCTTAAAGCATTTAAATACCAGATACCTATCATCAAATCAACACAAGACGAAAAACTAACTTTCAAGGGAGGATTCTCGCCTCCTAATATTATTTGTAAAAGGCTTTCACTTTTTCTGCATTAATTGTTGAGGAGAGTTTTCACTCCTGATTTGTAATTTGATAAATAGTCTTTTTAAATGACAACAGAGGATAAAGAGGGATGAATTAGAAGCATATCAAAAATCTATATTAAAAGTCACAGTACAAATTTATGCATAGAATAGAATTACAATTTAAACTAAAAACCCATTCACTCCTACCCATATTCCTAACAACCATCCAAATTGTAGATAAAACACAGGTATAAAAAATGACCTAAAAAAAGATTATACAATAATAATAAATCATCCTGCCTAATCATTAACATATCATGGTAATAGTAATAATTATTATTATTATTATTATTATTATTATTATTATTATTATTATTATTATTCTTCCAATTATTTGGTTACACTTTGAACAATTTCTTAGTAATGATAAATTACATATCTTGACTGAATCATTACCTCCCATCGTTTTCTTATAACTTCATCTTAGAAAATGGCTGAGGAGGATTCCTTTGGATAGGCATGGGTAACATTTCCAATTCACTGGCACACCTCTCGAACACATAAAGTCTTTTCTTTTAATTACATCTCATATAATTTTCTGCAAAGATTTTAGGATGAGAAATTTTATATAAACAATATGATAATTAAATATTTTGCTAAACATATATATATATATATATATATATATATATATATATATATATATATATATATATATATATATATATATATATATATATATATATATATATATATATATATATATACAATACTGTATATATATATATATAAGTTAACATATATATACATATATTATATATATGTTTGATTAGAAATATACGCTTTCTGCGTTTGCAAGTTTATTTCTTTATATAATTTATTTAGTTTATTTTAAATATTTAAACCCCCTATGAAATATTTCACATTCGTAACACGGTTAGGCACTGACTTCACCAGGTGAACAGAGAACGCGGAATGAGGCGTCCTCAAGCTCCCTCGTATGCCCAGACCTGCGGCTATTGCATAGTAATGCGTCATAGCTACGGGGCAAGAGTTCTTACCGTTAAGGATTCTCACCTTTGTGGTGTTCTGATCGAAAGGAAGTAGGAAAATAGGAAGAAAAGACATACCTGAACATGTAAAGTTCCTATGCCAGTTAAATGTTGAAGAACCAATAAGCTAGCGTGAGAAAGACGCTTTCATTTTGCAAGGGAATTCGAGGTATGCCGCCGGAGGGGCGCCGTACTTTGAAATTCCTTCGCAACAGTTTTTTCCATCGACTCATACTTGCGAAGCAAAGTATCGATTCACGATATAGTATCATTCTTTAAGTACGAGCATATATATTTTTCTGTTATTAGAAATTTTAGTATATTTTTGTTATAAATAAATATATTTTGGAGTAAATATTTTTTACATATATTTATATATATATATATATATATAGTATAGTCTATATATATATAAATATATATATATATATTATATTATGTTATACATATATATATATGATATATATATATATATATATATATATATAGTTATTATTATTGTATACAATAGAAGAGGTAGGTAAAGAAAGATATATATATATATATATATATATATAGTATATATAGGCCTATATATATATTTAAGAATAAATATATATATATATATATATATATATATATATATATATATATATATATATATATATATATATATATATATATATATGAAAGATATATATATATATATATATATATATATATATATATATATATATATATATATATATATATATATATATAGGTCCTTATTGTTTATATGGATCCGTTACCTTTTTTTTCACATATTGTTATTATATGATACTATCAATAAAATTTCAGTGTTGATAAACAGGATAAAAAAAAATTTAAATTAAAAAAAAAAAGGAAATTATTTAATAAAATCGTACTTTTTTAAGCGTCGTATGTACGTTTGGCAGTTACCATGAGAACGAGAAGACTCCGTAATATTTTCAGAAAGTCAAAAATCTTACTGTGAAAAACCCTAAAACAAAAGAAAAATTGTTACGGCAAAGTATATGATAATATCCATCATCGTCGATCCATATAGGTTAGGTATAGGTTTACTGCATTGTCGATCCATATAGGTTAGGTATAGGTTTACTGCATTGTCGATCCATATAGGTTAGGTATAGGTTTACTGCATTGTCGATCCATATAGGTTAGGTTTTGGCTTAGGAAATCCAAGTTCAGAATATAATAAGTTTTGTTTACACACAGAATCAATATATGAAAAAAAAATCAATAAGGACAGAATTTTAGCCCCGAAACATTATTTTTTTCCCTACCTAAAATTCTTTCACGTTTTAATACTAAAAAAACATTTTATTTCTCGTGCAAAATGATGATAAGAAAGATACAAAATTTTAAAATATTAAAAATTAAATAATAAAAGTAAGCAATAACTTTTATTATTCAACTTTTAATATTTTAAAATTTTTTATCTTTCTTATCATCATTTTAATTTATTGTTAGTATCATATGCTAATAATATATGAAAAATATTACATAAAACAAAATTAACAGATCATATAACTGACAAGGTCATATATATATATATATATATATGTATATATATGTTTATAGCATATATATATATATATATATATATATATATATAAAGAGCAGTTATATATATATATATAATAAGGCGTGGTTATTATATATGGTTATATATATATATATATGTTATATATATATATATGGTCAGCTGGAGTCGGTTCACCGCAAGTTCGCCGAACCGCTAGTTATATATACTGTGCTTTTAGTTTTAAAAGAAAAGCGAGTCGGTATTTAGTACTAATTACCTCTTTTGGTGCTTAATTATATAGAGAAGCGAGCAGGTAGTTAAATCATGACAAAGCATAGAATCATTTGTTGATTTTTGGGCAATCCCACCAATTATATATATATAGAAGATATATATATATAAAAACATTTTTATACATAAATATATATATATACATATATATATATATATATATATATATATATATATATATGACCTGTTATGTTTTACGAACTCCGTCAGTTTTGAATTTTTTTGTTTTTCTTTATATATTTATAGTATATATGATCTTAACAGTCAATTTAAGGGGTGACGGACATGATTCAAAAATATATAGTAGTTACGTTTTACGACTCCCAGTTTTAAATTTTTTATTTTTTTTTTTAACTAAAGGAATACCTAAGAAACCGCAAAGATGGCAGGAGTTTGGGGTCTCTCGAGCCTTCCGGGAACGACAGGGGCAGGATCATTTCTCCGGAGGGTCTCCGGAACCCCTGCCTTTGGTATTTGTGTGTCGTAACCTTCCGTCCCTACAGTATGGAAAAACGTCCCCTCTGTCCCCGTCGGCTCGAGCCCCCTTAATTTTTTTTTTTTTTTAATTTTATTATTATTATTATTTACATTTTTGTAAATAAGCTTTACACTGCTGATTCCAAATATGTAATTGTTTTTCTGTAAGTGTCGTACTTTTCGAGATATTTCATTTGAATGAAAAAACTTTTTTTTTGTTTTTTACATTTTGTAATAAGCTTTATACGCTTTTCCAAATATGTAACTGGTTTTTCTGTAAGTGTCGTACTTTTCGAGATATTTTCATTTTTTAAAATTTTATTGATATAAATGTGATTTTTAAATAATTATTAAAATATTTCGAACTTTTGAATCATGTCCCATCACCACTGAAATTCATTGTTAGTATCATATACTAGCAATATGTTAAAAAGAAAAAAATCAAAAACTGACGGAGTCTTAAAACATAACAGGGCCTATATATATATATATTATATATATAAGTATATATATATATAGCAGTAGCGGGGCATAGTATATATATATATATATATATATATATATATATATATATATATATATATATTAATATATATATATATATATATATATATATATATATATATATATATATATATATATATATATATATATATATATATATATCCAGTGGCGTAACTAGATCGTAGGGCCCCGCCAAAGTAGAGAATGGCCTCCTTGAACTATATATATATATATATATTTATATATATATATATATATATATATATATATATATATTATATATATATATATATATATATATATATATATTATTATATATATGTTATGTAAATAGGAGTATATAGGTATATAGTATGGTAGTATATATATATATATATATATATATGCGTTATATATATATATATATATTGTTAAGAAGAGAAAGAAGAGCATAGCAGCATATATATATATATATATAGAGTTACATATATATATAGTTAGTGCCTCTATATATGGTTATATATGTTATATATATATATATATATACATATAAGTTGGTTAAAGAAGTTATGAAAGAGCAGTTATATATATATATATATATATATATATATATATATATATATATATATAAGTATATATATATATATATACATGTATGGCTATATGCTATTTGATTAAAAAGTAATGACATTTTTGGAAAGAGTATGTAAAAATGAGTATAAATGTTCTTTAAAAGGGAAAAAATATTAAAGACTTTTTACTTTTTTGTACAAAAAATTTAATCAAATTCTCAAAAACATCTTTTTACATTCTGCTTCCAAATGTATTATTACTATTTTTACTTAATTAAATATCTAATTTCCCCCTCCCCTCCTCCAAAAAATAAGTATCAATCTAGTTAATTGATATATATATATATATATATATATATATATATATATATATATATATATATATATATATATATATATATATATATATATATATATATATATATATATATATATATATATATATATATATATATTATGTGTGTGTGTGTGTGTGTGTGTGTGTGTGTGTAAAGACAAGAAATTATAGAATAAGAATGTTAACTTACCAAAATTCGTGAATATCTGTTCTCGGCTTGTCAAAATATTCGAAAGAATGAATGCTTTATAGTTTACCAAAACGTTTTTGGCTCATTGCCATGAATTTATTAACCACTTCTTTCAGATCAAGAGTACGACATGTTTCATTTTCAATGCTTAATAAAGCCAATGCACTTAGCCTTGTTTGTGTCATATTGTTCCTTAAAAAAGTTTTTATTAACTTGAGCTTTGAAAACGACCTTTCAACTGTTGCAGATGTTACTGGTAACGTCAAATACAACTGAACTGCTGTACACAAGTCTGGTAAGCTACTTGCTAAGCAGCTGTTTTCTACGAATAAAAAGTTTGCTAAATCTTTAATAGTTACCATATTTTTCATTTTCACTTCTGTAGTCATTAATGCCTTGAAGGTGATTAATTGTTCATAAACCGAAAGATAAAGATAAATCGTATTTTTCTACCAGTTTTGTAGCCTTTTCTTGCACTTTTCATTTCGTATCTTTGCTATTGCTGCAGGAGCAAGATAACTCATTAACATTGTTCATGCTAATGAAACGAATAGTTATCTGTTCATTTAATATATCAAGAGATTTATTGAAAACCCTTATTCTAAAGGCTTTCAATGGGTCTTCAATTCTTTCATAAGATAAAAGCTCATCAAAAAAACTTTTTAATCTGTATTTGACGTCTGGAAGTAATGTGCACTTCAGTGTTAACTCCGTAGTTTCTCTCACTACATCTTCAATTCTAAGTCTTATCTCACATAAGTTTGATTTTGCTTGTCCCAATAGGTAAGTTGCTTTCTGAAGATCTGTATTTGGACTTTGCAATATTTTTGAGACAACATTGATGATTTCCAATACTTTACTTTGAAACACAAGACCGAGAATAAACTCAAAATTTTCTAACTGCTTCCTGAGACCAAGGGCTTCGTTTCTTTCACTTGACTTCTTACTCATAAATATCACTTGAGATAAGAACTACGAAATACTTTTGAAATTGTTTTTTATTGCTAGTAAGGAATCATACTTGGATGACCACCTAGTTGACACAATTTTTTTAGTGTTTTTGTGATGCATTCGTTATTTGTTTGTTGAACAGCTGTTAATTCTTTGCCACTGAGTCAAAATTCTAGAACTGTAAAATACACATATGGACTTTTCCAGTTTGTTTATAAAAAATTTTGAAGGTTATTATATTCCTTTTACAGAATTATTAAGAATTAAATTTAAATTGTGAGAGCTGCACAGTGAATGTATTCTGCATTTGGAACAATTTTCTATATCGATCCCAAGTCCCTGAATATTTCCTCAGCATATTTGCCTCCGCATCATAGCCTTGACTCTGATTTTTCTAAGTTAATGTTTTTGTTGCTCCAATACCTTAATTATTTGTTTTTTCAAGGTTTTCGGCTTCTGTTGTGTTATAAAAACCCACAAATTTTCTTTTTTCAGGGGAGGTGCAACTATTTCTTAAGGGCACACCCCACTCCTAAAAATTGACATAAAATTCGAATTTTCCTACTGATTTTGACCCTATAAATGGCTAAATCAAAGCTTTTTTTTTTTTGGGTCTCTAAAAACAAAGTTGAGCTATGGTTTCTTGACTATAGTCATTCAGAATTTTCAATTCTTTCAAAACCACAAGTTTTTGATAGTTCTCAGAATCAACTTATAGAATTTTTTCGAAATGACTCTCAAACCGAAAATATGCATAGTTGGGTCCATTACCTACAATAGTCAAAGAGAATTTTCGATTATTTGAGTTTTGTGCTCAGTTGTCCACCTCCAAACCCACTTTTTTGATTTGGAAAGTGAAAATTACGATAATTTTTTTCCTGTTCAAGGCGAAGTGGATGAAATTCAGGGTATATGTAGTTTGGGAGAGACAAATTTTTTACTAGATACTCTTTGTATATGCAATAGTTTTGATTTTATCTTGGTCTGCTACTAAAAATATTTATGAAAATTTTTAAAAATTTTTATATACAAAACAATTATCTAAGTAAAAAGATGATCTTGCCCGATCATGTTAAAGTTCGACATTGCTGATCGGAAGAGCAGAAAAATAGAGAGAACTACTTTCACCTTTCAAAAAATTCAAATATTGAAAAGAAATATTGGATATTTTTTTATACTTTATCAGATCAACATCAAATTTTTAGGGGTTTTTATAGACGGGAAGTAGATGTACTTTTACTATATATAGGTAGAGAGAGTAGGCAGAAAGTTTACCTATATATATATATATATATATATATATATATATATATATATATATATATATATATATATATATAATATATATATATATATATATATATATATATATATATATATATATATATATGGGCCCCTTTACCTGCGTGGGCCCCCCCGCACCGCAGGGTCTGCGGGGCCGTTAGTTACGCCCCTGTATATATCACTGGAACAAAAAATCCGGAACTAAGAAACAAAAAGAAAGCGTGAAGCAAGGCCTAATTCATTACAAATATTTTTAATTTTTTAACGTGAAAAACAATAATAATAATAATAATAATAATAATAATAATAATAATAATATTAATAATAATAATAATAATAATAATAATAATAATAATAATAATAATAATAATAATAATAATAATAATAATAATGATAATAATAAATATTGTTTCCTCGAGTACATTTTTTTTATATAAAAAAAAAATAATATGGTTTTTAGGATGTTGTCGATAGGAGTACTGGGAAGGTACCGATCTATCAGCCAATGCAGAGGAGCTTGTATAATTATTTTGTAGACTCAGGCTCCACCATTTTGCAATTCCCCGACACCCACTTCGACTATGAGTTCCTACTTTTTATAATCTATATATATATTTTTTTTGGTTTCTACCTACACCCAAAACCTTGAGACTCTGTGGCTGAAGCTCCAGCTTCAGCATCCTACTACCTGTGGAAATTCTGTAAGAATTTTTGAACAACCTTCCTACAAGTTTCCTACAAGTACTTATTTCTTCAGAGATTATTTTTTATTAGAATTGTTTAACTTTGTATTTTCTGCTGAAATTGTTAAATAAGTCTAAGGAGTTCTTTTGTTTCTCTTCAAACAATTACGCAATATGACTGTCAATATTATACTTACTTGATATTACGAAACATAAAGATATCAAACTAAAAATAAACAAGAAAAAGATGACAAAGATGTTTGCAAAATTCTATACTACGACACGTTTGATAAATGAACAAACGATGGAAGCCTCACAAAAGTAGATAACACACACACACCTACACACACACACACACACCTACACACACACACCCTCACCTACACGCACATACACACACGCACACATACACAAATACGCATATATATATATATATATATATATATATATATATCTTATATATATATATATATATATATATATATATATATATATATATATATATATATATATATATATATATCAGAGCTAGGCGCGCCTATAATTTTTTTGAGTGCGCCTGCGCCTATGCGCCTATGCCGCCGGACCTAGTGCGCCTAGCGCCTATATTTTTGTCACATCAGCGCCTATTCGCCTTTGCGCCTATGCGCCTTTGCACCTGCGACTTTTCGCCGGCCGGTGGCTGTTTGCTAAATTTATTTGCAAAGTAAACTTTAATGCGATAATAAAAGCATGCTTTTATAAGGAAGAAAAACACATTTATTAATTTTTGTAATTAAAACACCGTAAACTAATATCTACACGTCCTCTTCCTCCTCCATGTTCTTGTGGTCCATGTTTTCCCCCAGGAGGTTCAGCACGAGCGCTGAAGAAGTTGAAAATTTTCAGAGCCATAGTTGCTAATTTATTTGTAGTTAAGAACTACTGAACTAGTTATATATATATATATATATATATATATATATATATATATATATATTAATTTTTATATATATATATAAAAATATATATATATATATATATATATATATATATATATATATATATATATATATATATATATATATATATATATATATATATATATATATATATAAAAGTTTTACACTGGTTTTTAGAATGATGCAAGTTAGCCATGCTTCTAAGTTCTAACTTTTAAGGGTAAAAAAAATGCTTTGTTCCTGTTCATAGGCGTGGCTATAGGCGCAGAGAATTGGCTGTGCGCCTTTGCTTAGTCCGCCTTTTTAAAAATTGTTGCGCCTTTGCGCCTACAAATTGATAGTGCGCCATAGGCGCATAGGCGCAACTCGGTGGCGCAACGCCCAGCTTGATATATATATATATATATATATATATATATATATATATATATATATATATATATATATAATATTATATCTATATATATATATATATATATATATATATATATATATATATACTGATGATGTAAGCGTTATATATATATATATATATATATATATATATATATATATATATATATATATATATATATATATATATATATATATATATATATATATATATATATATATATATATATATATATATATATATATATATATATTTTATATATATATATATATATATATATATATATATATATATATATATATATATATATATATATATATATATATATATATATATATATATATATATATATATTGTGGGGATTAGTGACCCAGTCCCAGGTAGCTGGGCTAATGAAGACCAGATCACCAATCTACATTTATTCCTACTTCCAAACTAATCTCTGGCGCGGTACCACTTTCGCTTGATCAGTTTGGAAGGAGCCAATGAATAGTGGAATATAAATTTGTATATATATATACTCAGTGGACCTCGTGTGGACCAGAGTAATTAATATATATATACAACGAATGAAAAATAATTATTGATTCTATAATTTACTGCTTATATAAACCGAATGTCCATAAAAGAACCGAGTTTTATTTATGATGATTTTGGGGACGAAAAAGTTTTGTCGTATATTAAATTTAAGTGAAATTTATTTTTTATATTGTTATTAAAAGTTTGCTGAGTTTATTTTATATGGAAGTCGCTTTAATATTTGAAATTATAAAAATTTCATTACGAAGTTATTTCTGAATTTCCGAATATGTGTAACCACGTTATCGAACATGTAGTATAATTTTTATATCTTCGAAAGTGGACAGAGATGAAAAAAACTCTAGTCAAGTTCCGAAGATGATGACAATAATAACAACAATATTTATTGTGATAATGATAACAATAACAGCATACTACCAAGACTTTCTATAATTAGTACCATGAAAGCAATAATAATAATAATAATAATAATAATAATAATAATAATAATAATAATAATAATAATAATAATAATAGAAAGCAGTATACTAGCTACACTAAAATAAATGATGATAATAATAATAATAATAATAATAATAATAATAATTATTATTAATGGTAATGACTACCAATAATAATTATTATTTGTAGGAATCGTCAATCTCTAGAAATGCAAGCATTCTAGGAGAAAGACAAATTTCCAATGTAATAATTTTTATTTTAGGTTCCTAATGTTTCTCGTTTCTGTTTAGAAAACAAGGAAAACAAGAAGAAACCGTAATAAGCAAATGTCTAATTCTTGGAAACTAATTATTATTACAAGACAGGAGTGAAGCCTCTGTCTGGGGGGTTCTAATATTTGCTCCACCACCACGGGAAACTAATATTACCAAACCACTAGTTAAATTTTACCATGCACGGATTTGATGATAATTCGGCATCAAATGTTACACAATTTTTTGAAAACTCGCTAAACTTTGGGTTATAAATTTTATTATTTTATGACAAATTTTTATGGATATATATATATATATATGAGTCTATATATATATAGAAATTATATTTATGTAATAAAAATTATATAATTTCAATTACAAATAGTAATTTTAATTGGATGAATCATTTCAAGTAGCTATTTCATTTGTCAAAATTTGACCCGAAAATTTTCGGCACGCGATCAACTATCAAAGCTATTTTTTAATATTTTTGAATAAATATTTATGAGTTTATATATACCATTCGTCAGATATATATATATATAGAGATTGATTTTCAATCATAAAACTCAAAAGGGGAAAGGTCTAAAAGATAAATTTAAATGAAGTTTCAGTTTCGAGTATGCTCTCAAAAAAATCAAATTTTCGTTATGAAAATTTTGCAATATTCTGATTTATGATTTATTTAATATTTTTAACCTTTTTATTTTCTATACTCTTTACAATCCATATTTAAGTTTTAATATTAATAAAAATGGTTTTCATTTTTTCAGCGACGAGGCAGTAACTTATAACCTACTATCTCAGCGAAATTTTCGATCTTAACAGTAATTCCTTTTATATTAAATTTTCCCCAAATCTTTTACTTTCCCAAGTTTCCCCTTTAGCGTTTTGCTTATTTTTCTTGTGTGCGAGTTTATTGTTTGCATGTGTAAAAAAATAAACAAAAAATCAGTATACATCACGTTGGAAAAATGTGTGTGTAAATATCATATTTTTAAACTTTCACCGAAAAAAGAGGGAGAATAAAAGAATAGATAAAAACCTCGAAGATATCTCCACCTACAATAAAAACTGGACATGAAATTTAAGACGAAATAAAAAAGGTAGGTTGAAAGATGACTGACGCGGATTTTTAGTATTCAGTGATGAAAACTGAAAGACTAAAAAAACGTGGGCCAATCGAATTTTAATTCAACCTTGAGAACTATTCTAACAGAAGCGTATCAATATTGTATAACAACTCGTGGGTCCACTTTTCAAGGTGACTTATTCTAACTGAATAATTCAACAAGAAGAGACTGATTTGATATACAACATTAAACACCTTTCAAAAATGACATATGAACGAATCAAAAACTGAAGCCTTTTTTACTAATATCTGAAATAGGAGAGAAGGGGGGCCAGATGGCCATTAGTGGGAATTTCTAAGTTGTCCAGAAAGGCTTTATGATGACATACCTACACAAATTTCCTAAAATCACCATTTAACGGAAGGAAGGTTTTCAATTCTCCGCTGTTGATTTATAAAAAAAAAGAATCAAAACAGCCCTAAATTAAACATCGGTAAGACACCTCCGAGATGGTGCGGAACCTCTAAAAATGATAGGGGAAGCTCACTTGAAGAGCAAGCTTCATAAAAAATTATTATGTTACTTTAACTGCATTATAAAATGATCTCGTAGAATCTCTTTCGACTCGGAAATGCAAAATTATGGGAACGGAGTCTACTGAGCGTGCAGTAATTAAGAATGAATACCTTCTCGGTCGCTCTCGCTACTTTTATAGTCTACGAGAAAGCACGCCGAGGGGTTGACGGTGAGCAATTAGTTAAATAAACTTTAAATTGAATTATTAATATTTCAATAACAAATTTATTATCAAAAATTAGCAAATTTAAAATTATATAGTAAATAAATAAATTTATCAAACGAACTAATGTAGATTTATCGTAAAAATCATTAGAAGTTTACAACAGAAACCTCTGGCAACAATCACATGTTGTAAACTGGATATGTTTATTGTCAGAGAAATTACATAATAATTGTAATTTTTTAATTAAAGATAATTAACAATTTTAACAATAACTATCAGATTCTGTATGTTTTTCTGATTAATTTGATATAAATTTTATTTTTCTAGGACGATTGTAAGCTAAAATATATTGAATTTTTAATGTAAAAATTTTAAAGGTTATCTGAGGTCAAAACTTGACCTTTCGATTAAAGGAGGTCAATGACACTTACGTAAATGAAAGATTAGAGTGTTAAGACCAACTTGAAATACTAACCAAGTCTGACAATCATTGAGCACCTGGTTAATTAGGGGTGGGTGGGAAAACTTTCAAAATGAAAATTCTCAAAATCGAAGGCCTATCTTTGACAGGTAATTCGATATGTTTATAATTATGTAATTATGACTTTGATTGATGTAAAACTTTATCAAAATATAGTTTTATATCTGTAGTATAATCAAGGGAAGTATGAAATTTCAAAACTCTGTCAAAAGAGAGAAAATCGAATGCCGGTTACTTGTATCAGTTTTACTTTAAGAAATTTTGATTATAAGAGGTATTGTGTATATATATCTACTTATATATATAGTATATTACTAATATATATATATATATATATATTTATATATATTATATATTATATATATATATTAATTAATAATATTTATATATATCGAATTATAATATTTTTGGCTGAAAATTGGTACAATAATAGTTTTTGACATGAATAAGAAGAATCCGGTGAAGTTTTTAACAAAAAATGATATGGGGGGGTCTCCAGCCCCTAACCCCATTTTTTAGGGGTTACAGGTAACCCAAGGGTCCCAAACTTGGGATTTTAACTATTTATTATTAAATGAATCAATATTGTGAATTTCAAGGGCGTAGCCCAATTATAAGGGATACTTTACTCTTATGAGCCACTATCATAATACGGTATTGAAATCTGAAATTTCTTGGTGCAAATTTGCACCGACTCTCAGAGCAATTTTTTATTAATAAAATTTTAATTTTCATATAGTAGATTTCATTATTAAAGATATTATTTCAAAATTTTAAAAGGAAATAAACCGATGACTAATGCATTTCAGCAATTCGCTTGATCAAGATCGCAAATCAACCAACTCGCGAATCAGTCATTCATCGCAACGCCAAAAGCGAATAAGTGGCCATAGTGGCGAATGAGTAATTATAAAATAAATACGACATTAATTTCCAGCCCCCAGGCCAAAGGATTCCAAGAAAAAAAACAGACAAATATGATTTGTTTTCGTACGTTTCTTGGTGAAAGAAAATAAAGTAAAATTAAGTATAACTCTTCATTGTCAGTTGAAGCTGTTCGTCTGAAGGATAGGAATTTTGAATGGGTCGGTTGTGGGTCACACTCAGGCATATGTAATATAACTTAACTCTCACGT
Source organism: Trachelipus rathkii (assembly GCA_015478945.1). Lineage (NCBI taxonomy): Eukaryota > Metazoa > Arthropoda > Malacostraca > Isopoda > Trachelipodidae > Trachelipus > Trachelipus rathkii. The sequence goes on from JABUQX010000155.1 coordinate 87,772, forward strand.
CTTGCATACTCTAGTTTCAAATATCACCACTAACAGAAGGCAATGACACTACATATTTCCCATTTATGAAGCGCAAATTTTCCTTAAATGATTCAAGGGTAGTTTTTTCAGCTAAAGTAAACTGCTCATCAGGTAATATTCCAATATGGGAGAGAGACCATAAACGATCGAGGTCGTCTATGGAGTTTTTGTTATACTCCTCCTCTGTGATCACAGAAGGAGGGGGGAGGGGGTCCTCAGCTGAGGAAATATTTATATTTTCTATATTTTTTATTGAAGCAGAATCAGTACTAAAAGCTTCAGCTGAAGCAGATAAAATATTTTGATTAATATTTTCAATGGTGTGAGAGTTCTCACAAGTCTCAGAGGAGACTAAATTCATATTTTTTGTACTTTTCGAGGGGGAAATAATAATTTTTTCAGAAAGGTGATTTTCAACACCAACCTCAGTTGAGGCAAAATTCATATTTTTTGTACTTTTAATGGGGGAAATAATTTCACAAGCCTCGTCCGAGGCAGACAAAACCTTAAACCTATTTACTAAATCTAAATATTCCTCTTGGGAAAAATATGAAAGCTGATGCGCATTATTTACAACTTCCCCTCCCTCGGCATCTTCGAGGGGAGGTGAAGGATTTAAATTTAAAGAGTCCTCTGCCTCAGTTATAGAGAGGGGAGGATTTTCACTTAAAACTAATGGTTCTTCCTCCTCAATTATAGGGAGAAAAGAAGAATGATCAATATTTTTATGATTAGAATGGCTAAAACTAACTATAGGATCAAAAAATTGGACTTCGGCCCTAAAAGAAGATACAATAGTGACTTGAGAATCTGTGCCACCAGAAGTAAAAGGTAATTTGCCCCAAATAATATTACCTACATTTGTTTTTAACAAATTTACATTGTTTATTTTCTCATATGATTGGAGAAAATGGGGGAGGTTGTCGGATCCGAGGAGTAAGCCAATGTCCGTAATAACATCTGATGTTGGATAAGGATTAGCAAGGGGGATACGATATTGTCTGAGCATTTTGTGTGGTCTTCACAAGCCCAGGTATTTTAAGATCGTTGGGAAGGCGATCTACTATAACAGCAGATATAGGAATCACCCCCTCCTTGGTACTGATGTTTAAGGTGACCACATCATGTACTGAAGGAGTGCCCTTTTTGTTAATTCCGTTTATGGAGATGTTAACAGTGGAATGGGGAATGCAGTTTAATATTTTAGCCACTGATCTCGATATCAGCGAGACCTGGCTCCCTTGATCGAAAATGCTTCGAACAAGGATGGGTTTGTCTCCTTTATTTATTTTTAAATCCGCTATGGGAAGAGCTACACCGTGGCTCTGAGCCAACAGGGTGGAGGTGAGGTGGTTTGAAGCGGATTGGGGTATAGTTGTAACATATTCTGGTTTTTTATATTGGGGACAAAGAGCAGTATGATGCTCAGGAGACTGACAAGTGTAACATTTTTTGTTGTTTTGACAATCAGGTGTAGGGTGACTGCTACTCAAACACCTTCGGCACCAATGATGATTTTGGACAATTTGGTTTCGAAGTTCAAGAGTGTTTATAAGACTACAATTGGCGGTGTAATGACTGCTGTTACAGAAACGACATTTTATAGGGTTATTTTGACCATTATTATTATAAAAGGTGAGGTTATGATTATTATTTGAAGGGCGATGTTGATAATTATTTTGATTGTTATTATAATATGGGGTTCTATTTTGATGGTTAGGGGGTTTATTATTGTTAAACCTATTAAAGTTGTTATTAAAGTTAGGTTTATTTTGGTTAGGTTGGTAGTTTGGCTTATTATTGGACCTTTGAGGTGGTGAATTTATATTTGTATTTAATATAGTCGATTGTTTGGGTTTGGCCCCTTGTCCCTTCCATTTATTATTGGAAGGTGAAGTATGCTCAGATTTTTTAGGGGGGTTTTTATCGTCCTTGTTGGATAATGTTTGACCTGAGGCTTCTAAAACTGAAAGGGCCTGGTTTAACATTTCAAAAAGTAAATCAAGGGTCCAACTTTCACCAGCCCTATCCCATTTCACCTTTTCTTTGATTTGTGAGGGCAATTTTTGGGCCAGTAAAACACCCAAGATAGTGGAACCAGTTTTATCGTCCACTATTAGTTTTTTATGTTTTAAAGATTCTATATAGCATTTTATGTCAGCTTTATATTGATAGAGATCCGCGTATTCATATCTAGGGGGGGTTAACTTAGTTAATTTCAATATTAAAGTCTCTTGGACTTTTGCAGGGTTATCAAAATCTTCCTTAAGAAGATCTCGAATAGTTTTATAATTAGTACCGGTGATGGCATAGCCAGATACCATCTGTTTCGCTGTGCCTTGAAGACAATCCAATAATAACCCGAGTTTACTAAGATCAGAATAGTTCTGACCTTCGACATAGTTTTCAAATGATTCAATGAAAGAGGCATATTCTAAAATATTGCCATTAAAGGTAGGTAGTTTTTTAATGGGACGTTTAAATGCCTCCGGCTCTCTAGGGGTAGCCGGAGCAATCGGTGATGTAGGGCGCGAAGCTGGTCGCGAAGGTGGTTTAGTAAGTTCTTTAATTTTATATTTAATGGCGCTGATGGAATCTAAAATAGAGGTATGCCTTTCGTACGTTCCGTCGGCATCGATCAAAAGATTTTCCTCGTCAAGGAAATTTGCGGTGTTATCATCAACTTCTGCTAGTTTGAGATCTAAGTCTTCTAAGTTAGTTATGATATAACCTAAGTCATCAACTTTAGTATTTGGATCTAATAATTTATTATTGGCCTCGTTAATAGCCTTGGTAGCACGACTCCGTAATGTTTTACGTGATTTTTTGTGTGCCCCATAGACTTTGAGGTCACTATCTGATAGATCAGACATATGGGAAGCCATTTTTAATCAAATTTAAAAAATATATAAGAGAAAAAATGTGTCCTCTGAGACACTAAATACTTATTAACATTTTTAAATTTATCAGTTTTAAAACTGTTAATGATAAATGTACTATACAGGTTGTACAAGTAAAAATATTGTACAAGTATGAGTTATTTGTACATAAAATAATGTGTCTTGAGACCAATACGAACTAATACAGACTAAATATTATTTGTTATGATGTTCAACAAAAACATTGTTGAACTCGATGGAACCGTGCTCAAATGTACCGGTATAGTGAAGCCGCTGGAAAATGTATAAATAAGTTTTACAGTTGAAAGAGTGTTCTTGGTGGACTAAATAAATCAAATTTATAACTAAGTTATTTTTACATATAACAAATATAGATAATCGTATCACTCTTTGTGATGTGGGTACCTGTGTAATGTTTGAATCGATATGTATATATATATAATATAATATTTCTTATGCATATCAATGTTAGAAATATTTAAAACTAACTTAATATTAAGTAACTTGTGTTTTATATTACATACAAACGGATTTTATTAATTAATGAGACTGTTTAAAATTAATGTTTTTAAAGGGTGTATATTTTTTTCTATATACTCACAAGTAGATATAAAAATATTACAAAATCAATATATTTTTTACTAATGTACAAAAATAAAATGCAAAGGAAATGAAGTTTACTTCTATTGAATAAAGGACTTGATTATATATTTATACTATATATAATATTTTTTTAACTATGAAACATATTTTATTTTCCCTATTTTTTCTAAAAGAAAAATAATGAAAGTTATTTTTATTTTGATTTTATCAATTTTCTAAAGTTTTATTAACGAAATAAAAATTCCCTCAATGGGTGGCAAAATTTTAAAATCCCGAAAATTTTACTAAATATTTTTTATGAGTGCCCTCTTATGGAGCCAATAAATTTGAATGTGAAGAACTGGAGACTTATGTCTCATGTAAACACACACACACAAAAAAATATAAAAAAATGTTTATTTAATATTTTGTTTAAGGGGGAAAGTTGTTTAAGGGGAAAATTATGTTCAAGTTTAATTCTATTGGAAATTTCCACTAAAGTCCACAAAACATTGGAGTGACTCCCTACCCTAATATTATTATAGTTTAAAAAAGATTGTAAATGAATTTTTAAAACAAATTTTTATGAAAAATTGGGTGAAAGTTCGTGTGCCAAGTATTTATAACTCACAAACAAATGGTACCAATAAATGGTCTATAGGGATAAAAAAATAAAAATTTTTAATATTGAAGTGGTTTGAACACGATGGGGTCGTAAATGTTCAACCACGTTGGGCGCCACTTAAAATGTGGGGATTAGTGACCCAGTCCCAGGTAGCTGGGCTAATGAAGACCAGATCACCAATCTACATTTCTTCCTACTTCCAAACTAATCTCTGGCGCGGTACCACTTTCGCTTGATCAGTTTGAAAGGAGCCAATGAATAGTGGAATATAAATTTGTATATATATATATATACTCAGTGGACCTCGTGTGGACCAGAGTAATTAATATATATATACAACGAATGAAAAATAATTATTGATTCTATAATTTACTGCTTATATAAACTGAATGTCCATAAAGAATCGAGTTTCATTTATGATGATTTTTGAGGACGAAAAAGTTTGTCATATCTTAAATTTAAGTGAAATTTATTTTTTATATTGTTTATTAAAAAGTTTGCCTGAGTTTATTTTTATGGAAGTCGCTTTATATTTGAAATTAATATAAAATTTCATGTACGGAAGTATTTCTGAATTTTCCGAATACTGTGTAACCACGTTATGAACATGTAGTATACCATTTTTATTTTCGAAAAGTGGACAGAGATGAAAAAAACTCTAGTCAAGTTCCGAAGATGATGGAAATAATAAAAATAATTTATATGTGGATAATCTGATTTATACAAATTCATCCTCCAAGACTTTCTATATTAGTATGAAGCAATAATAATAATAATAATAATCTATAATAATAATAATATAATAATAAATAATAATATATATTATAGAAAGCAGTTACTGCTACCTAAATAAATGATGATAATAATAAT
>JABUQX010000156.1:0-27500 GCA_015478945.1 Trachelipus rathkii
CATACCTACAACCGTCTTTTTACACTTGCAGAGTATCAAACTGCACTGGCGAATAGAAAAGACGGTGCTCTTGGTCCAGACATGATTTCGTATATCATGCTCCGTCATATACATCCTCAGCATAAGCATTTTTGCTGGATTATATACAGAATGCTGGATGAATCTCATTTCCATCTAATTTGGACTAACAGCAATTGTAATTCCTATCCCCAACTGGGAAAGATCGAAGCTGGCGGATAACCAAAGACCAATTTCACTGACCTCAACCTGTAAAATTAATGGATAATGGTTTCAGGCCGCTTTCTCCTGTTCTGGAGAGTCGCCCAAGCTTTTTTCAAACTTCCAGTTTGGCTTTCGCAAAAATCGTTCGACCGCGCGACCCTTGTTAGAAAACTAGACCATGACATCCGGAACCTCCTCAACTGGTGGGATGGTTTGGCGTCTTCTTTGACCTTGAAAAAGTTACGACACAAGTGGAGAATGGGATATACAATCCTTAAACTCATCTGCCTCGGTTTTCGCGAAACTCCCTCTTTTCATTAAATGTCTTTTGTCAAGATCCATGCAAGTTCGGTGCTCTTCTATTCTGTCACGCAACTTTACTGGTTGAAGGCGTTCCGCAGGGTAGTGTTTTAGGTGTATAACTATTTGCTCTCGGATTTATGATATGTTACTCTATTCAGCCGACTGTAAATTTTTCTCTATCTTGTGATGATTAGCATAATACAATAGCGGTGCCAAGCTGCCCTTTCTCGAAGGCAACTTCAACTAGCTTTGAGAATATTTCACAGTGGGCTAGCTCCCATGGCTTCCATTTTCTCCCACCAAAACCTCAGTGCTTTTTAAGAAAAAGGGAATCGAAGAACTTGCCACCTTCTTCCAGGAACCTAACCTTTATATGGTTCGCCATTCCGTACACTTCACAGGTCCACATTTCTTCTACGGGCTCAATCCTAGAATGAACACTTAAAAATATGCACCGCATATTAAACACCTAAAAACAACTTGTCATCGCATTTGAACTGTTTACGGTCATCTCGCTCAAAATCTTGGGGTGCTGATCGAAATCCTTTTACGTCTTTACGAGCCCTAATCCGATCGAACTGGATTATGGCTGTGAGTATATGTCAGGCCTCCATAACAAATCAAACACCTGTAGATCCATCCAAAACGAAGCGATCCGTATCTCCACTGGGGCCTTCCGATCGTCCCCAAGTGAACCTTGAAGTTGAATCTAATGTGATGCCACTCTCTCTTCGAAGAGATACATCATGTGTACAATTATCTTCGTTTCAAACCCCAATACCGTCTGCTCTGACAGATTCTGGCAGGAGGTATCAGAATCTAATTACTCGGCATTTGCAAGACGTTCATAACATCTTTAATTTCCCTCAACATCCCTTTTCAAAAGGTGCTGCCTTTCTTTTTGACGAAGGGTACACACCTTTGCTTTCCCTCTCCTACCATTTGCTTGGCTCTGAACATCTCTCTCCAAATTCTTTAGCCCCTGCTGCCTGTTAAAGCCATCATTCTTTCTCATGCCCAGTTCACGATGAATTTCTCCAGTGTTTACTGCGGCTCTAAACAGGGACAGTGTGGGGGCTTCTGCTGTCTTTCCTGACCGCAACCTCTCCCATACCCTTCCCTTTATGCTTCAATTTTTACAGCAGAATTAATGGCTATAATGATTGCCCTTTCTCGAATTCTAATCCTTAACCAAGATCACTCTTATGTCATTTATTCAGATTCGCTCAGCGCGCTACAAGCGCTTAAAACCCTTTATTCTAAAAAACACAATGGTATCCTCTGTACAACAATTTCTTCGACTTCTCCACTCCCGTTAAGAAACAAATTATTTATGTTGGACTCCCTCTCATGTAGGGGTAACTGGGCAATGAAATCGCTGACAGAGAGGCCAACAAATGGCCGCATCCTCTTCTCGGAGTTGTTCCAGGTACCTCCGGATGCCATTCGACAAAGTCGCCTCCCATCAACTTGATTACTATCCTGCTCTTCGACGGGGCTTTCGATCTTGTTGGCAAGAGTGCTGGACGAGTGATCAGAGGGGAATGAAACTCAGAAATATAAAGCCGAGCATCGGTGAGTGGTCTTCCTCCCACAAACGAAAGCGCTTACATGAGGTGATACCTGCACGCCTCCGTATTGGGCCACACTAATATCTCAAGTCACTTATATGTCCGAGACCCTCCCCCACTTTGCAAATTTTGCCGTCGCCACACCCCGCAATCTGTTCTCATCATATCTTCATTGATTGTTCCGAACTGGACCCAATTCGCTGTCGTTATTTTCCTTCATTTTACGGTCCATAACACCTTCTATAAAAGATTATCCTATATCTTATCTGAATCTTCCACTTTAGCAGTAAACTATTTTCTTGTATCTTCAAGAAGTGAATTTTCTTTATAACATTTGATTTTGTTATGTAATCTTAAGACTATTATTAATACAAGGATAATTTTACTTTTTTTTTATTTATTTTGACTGACTGATAATTTCATTTCACTAATCACAATCTTTCTTTGACCATTTGAAACATAGATATGCAGGCCCTCCCATGGTGCTCGATTTTTTCAGCCCACTGTGGCCGCATTCATTGTGAGCCGTGGTGGGTCTGTAGGCTAACACAAAAAAAAAAATATATATATATATATAATATATAATATATATATATATATATATATATATATATATATATATATATATATATATATATATATATTATATATATATATATATATATATATATATATATATTATTATATAATACTTTCTTTAAACACAAGAGTATCCATAAGTATCTAGAGTTGGTGTAGGTAGAGATGGTATCGCAGTGAAAAGTATGATTGATTTTGTGTTTGGTGAAGAAGGAGATGTTGTTGAAGTATGTGTTGGATGTTAATTCAGTGAGGGGTTTAGGAATGGGATTATCGGATCATTATTTTGTTCTATGTAAAATTGTTAGTGGGGGCTTGGATGGAGAGGAAGGTGATACGAAAGGATGTAAAATTCAGAGTGAGAAGTTAAGTGAGCAAGAGAATAAGGATAAGCTATGCTAAGAGGCGATCGCTAGTAAATCGTTGAATGTGAAACAAGTTGATACTAACAAATCTGGGGGCAATGAAGGAAGCAATTTGTTAGTAGTGCAAAAGGAAGTGTGGTGGATGTGCTAAAGTAGGAAGTAAGAATGTTAACAGCGAATGGTGGAATGAAGAGGTGATGAAAGCGGTTAAAGTAAAAAGAAGCGTGGTTGAATGAAGCTAAAAGCAATGATGAAGTTTCAAAAGAAAGATGCTTGGATTATATAAGGAGGAAAAAAGACATACTAAAAGGTGTAATACGTAGGAGAAAACAAGAGGTAAGTAACAGTTTTGGAAGGAGGATGAATAGGAACATACAGGAAATAGGAAGCTCTTCTGGAAGGAAAGCCGCGAAAGGTTAAGAAGAGAATAAGGGGAATCTGCTTAGAATAATGAATAGGGATGGATGCTTTTGTAATGATGAAATGGATGTGAGGCGGAGTGTGGAAAGAACTGAAAATCTGACAATATTAACAGTAATCGATGAGGTGTTAGTGGGATGTGTGTGGTTTTGATGTGCATAGAGGAATAGGTATTTTGGGGATGAGGTTATTAGTAGGGAGGAGGTAGGTAGAGTGAGAAAGTTGAAGAATGGTAAATCTGCAGGTATAGATGAAATTACTAGTGAAATGATCAAGAGCGGAGGCGAGATGGTGATTGATTGGATTTGGAAGTTGTGTAATAAAGCGTTTATGGAGGGTATAGTTCCAAGGGATTGGAGGAGAGCGGTAATAGTACCCTTGTATAAGGGTAAGGGAGAAAAGGGGAACTGTAGAAATTATAGGGGAATAAGTTTATTGAGTGTTGTAAGGGAGATATATGCTGGTATTTTAGTCGAAGAGTGCCGTAAAAGTGACTCAGGGACTGATTGGTGAAGAACAAGTGCGTTTAGGAGTGGTAGAGGATGTGTGGATCAAATCTTTACATTGAAAACAAATGATTGAGAAAATGAGGGAGAAGAAGAATAAATTATATTTAGGTTTTATGGATTTACAACAGGCGTATGATAGAGTTAATAGGGAAGCTTTATGGCAGGTATTAGTGATATATGGTGTTGGTGGTAGGCTTCTGAATGGAATCAAAGTATGTATGACGATAGTGAAGCAAGTGTGTGTAAGAATAAATGGTGTCAATGGTGATTGGTTTAGGATTAATAGCGGAGTGAAGACAGGGTTGTGTTATGTCTCCTTGGTTATTCAATTTGTATATGGATGGGGTTATGAAAGAATTCGAGGTGGGGATGGCAGAATATGGTGTTAGAATGATGGAGAATGGAGATGAGTGGAGGGTGGGCCCTACATATATGCGGATGATTTGGTTCTGTGTGGCGAATCTGAGAGAGTTTGAGAGATTTAGAGAGATTTGGCAAAGTATGTAAAAGGAGGGGTTTTGAAGTAAACGTAGTAAGAGTAAAAGGTTAGGTTGTGACTGAGGACAGTCCTCAGTGTGAAGTTATGTTAGATGATAAGCAGCTGGAGCAAGTGTCTGAGTTTAAATATTTAGGGTATGTGTTGGATGAGAAGGGAACGGATGATGCAGAGTGTAGTAGGAAAGTTGTGAATGGCAGGAAGGTGGCTGGTGCAATTAAATCGTTGGTGAATGTAAAGGGACTAAGTCTTGAGTGCGCTAGAGTCTTACATGAGGGTATTTGTTACCTGTGTTATTGTATGGTAGTGAGCCTATGGTCTGGAATAAGAAAGTATAGATCTGTTTCAATGTGTTCAGATGGACAATCCTTAGGGGCATGCTAGGTGTGAAAGAATTTAATAAAGTGAGGAATGAACGTATTAGAGAGGTGTGTGGTGTGAAGACAAGGGGTAAATGAGAGAATAAAATGAAAGTATGTTTGAGATGGTTTGGTCATGTGGAAAGGATGAATGAAAGTCGTTGGTTAAGCGGATGTCATTAGTGGAGAGTGTGTTGGGAACCGACCGCTGGGAGACGCGAGAGAAAGTGGTTTGAGTCGTGAACGATGTCTGAAACGGAGAGAAATTGGTGAGTTGGGGCAGAGGCGAGAATAAGGTGGCATGATAGGAGAGAATGGCGGGGGTTTTGTTATGGGGGATGGTTTGTGGCCTCACTGGCCAGGGGATGAACCTTAATTGCAAGATTTACCATAGTGAGGGTCGTCGCGGTCCCATGATGCTCTAGGGTGGATTTTTCTGTCTGTGACGAGCTCGACTAATTAATGGTACAGAGGGGCGGTAAGGCTGGGCTTTCTTTTCGAGTTTGTCAATGTTTCTCTACTGCTTTTTCTTTTTCCGATGCTGTACAGCACCTACCCGCAATCCTTGGGGGCAAAGAGGAAGGTGAAGAAAGAAAAGAAAGAATATATATATATATATATTATATAAATATATATTATTATTATAATATAAATATTATATATATATATTATATATATATATATAATATATATTAATATATATTATATATATATATATATATAATAGTAATAGTACCTTATATAGGGTAAGGGAGAAAAGGGAACTGTAGAAATTATAGGGGAATAAGTTTATTGAGTGTTTGTAGGGAAGGTTATGCTGTATTTTGGTCGAAGAGAGTGCGCGAGTGACTGGAAGGGACTGATTGGTTAGAACAGGTGCGTTTAGGACGTGGTAGAGGATGTGTGGATCAAATCTTACTCATTGAAACAAATGATTGGAGAAATGAGGGGAAAGAAAGAATAAATTATATTTAGGTTTTATGGATTTACAACAGGCGTATGATAGAGTTAATAGGGAAGCTTTATGGTAGTCCCTTTACATTCACCAACGATTTAATTGCACCAGCCACCTTCCTGCCATTCACAACTTTCTACTACACTGCATCTCCGTTCCCTTCTAATCCAACACATACGCTAAATATTTAAACTCAGACACCTGTTCAGCTGCTCACCATCTAACATTACTTCACACTGAAGGACTATCCTCACTCACAACCATAACCTTACTCTTATCTACGTTTACTTTCAAACCCCTCCTTTTACACACCCTGCCAAATCTCTCTACCAATCCTCTCAAACTCTCTTCAGATTCGCCACAAAGAACCAAATCATCCGCATATAATAGGTAGGATACCCTCCACTCATCTTCATTCTCCATCATTTTAACACCATTTCCTGCCACCCCTACCTCTAATTCTTTCATAACCCCATCCATATATAAATTGAATAACCAAGAAGACATAACAGCAACGCTGTCTCCACTCGCTATTAATACTAAATCCAATCAACCTTTGACCAACCATTTATCTCTTACATCGCCTCATTATCCTCAGACATCTTTGATCCCATTCAAAAGAAGCCTACCACAACACCATATCACTAACACCTGCCATAGAGCTTCCCTATTAACCCTATCATTTGCCTGTTGCAAATCCATAAAACCTAAATACAATTTATTCTTCTTCTCTCTCATTTTCTCGAAGCTAGGACATAATTGTCGACAGGTAAAATAGTCAACAAAAAGTTGTCGACCAAAATCTTGTCGACCAAAATGATGTCGACAATATATGAACAGTTTTATAAAAAATGTGTTGACCATTTGGACAATAATTTTTTTTTTAATATATCGTTTATGAGATGTATTAATATCGATATATCATATTGACATGAATTTTTTTTTTTTTTTAAACTAAAGAATACCCCAGGGTTACCGTACCGATGGCAGGAGTCGGGGTCTCTCGGCCTTCCGGGGAACTACGGGGTAGGACTAACTCCCCCCCCTCCGGGGAGGGTCTCCAGAACCCCCGCTCTTTGGTATTTTGGGTGTCGCGGGGGTTCTCCGCCCTCCCTCGGGGTATGGAAATCGTCCCCCCTTCTGTTCCCCGTCGGCTCGAACCCCTATTTGCCGTATTTATATATATATCTATATATATATATATATTAATTATTATAATATATAATATATATATATTATATATATATATATATATTATATATATATATATAATATATATATATTATATATATATTATATATATATTTATATAATATATTATTATATATATATAACCAAATCCTGTCGACAGTTTTGACACTATCTGAAAATTTATTAACTGATTGATCGTTCGATGCCTAGCTTCTAATCGATTATTTAATGTGTCGACGATTTGGACACATTATGAGAAAATGTTGTCGACCAAAATGCTGTCGACGTTTTTGACACCTGAAAATTCTGAAATTTGCGTGTCGACCATTTTCCTTGTCGAGAATTATGTATAGTCCCCATTTTCTCAATCATTTTTTTCAATGTAAAGATTTGATCCACACATCCTCTACCACTTCTAAACGCACCTTGTTCTCACCAATCAGTCCTTCAGCTCACTCGACGCACTCTTTCCGACGAAAACAGCATATATCTTCCTACAACACTCAATAACTTATTCCCTATATTTCTACAGTTCCTATCTTCCCTTACCTTATATCAGGGTATATTAATGCTCTCCCGCGAATCCCTTGGAACTATACCCTCCATAAACGCTTTATTACATAACTTCCAAATCCAATCAATCACCATCTCGCCTCCGTTCTTGATCATTTCACCAGTAATTTCATCTATACCTGCAGATTTACCATTCTTCAACTTTCTCACTCTACCCATACCTCCTCCCCAAAATACTTATTCCATTCTTTGCACCATCAAACCCACACACATTCAACTCTCACTCTCATTACTGCCAATTTATGCAGATTTTCGAAGTGTTCTTTCCACACTCCCTCACATCCATTTCATAGTTTAAAAGCACCATCCCTATTCATTATTCTGAGGTTCCCTTTATTCTCATTCTAAACCTTCGCGCTTCCTTTCAGAAGAGCTTCTTATTCCCTCTTGTAGGTCGCATTCATCCTCCTTCCAAACTGTCATTTACCTCTCTTTTCTCCTATGTATGCACCTTTTAGTATTTCTTTTTTTATCCTTATATAATAAATCCAAGCATCTTTCTTTTGAACTTCATCATTTGCTTTTAGTATATAATATATTTATTATATATATATATATAATATAATATATATATATATATATATATATATATCTATATATATATTATAATATTATATTATATATATATATATATATCAATATATATATATATATATATATATTATATATATATATATTATTATATATATATATATAATATAACAAAGGTGGGCATTAACGCGGTTAATCCGTTAATAAACTCGTTAATTTTTTCGTTTACTTTTAACGGCTTTTCGTTAATTTCGAAACAGAAGTACGACTACTATAAACGAGTTAAAATTTTCCCCTACATTCGTTCTTAATTTACGAGTTTTTAAATATTTTCTTATCAGAATTTTTCAAATTGTATTAGATTCGATTTCGATAACAAAACTTTTTTTTCCAAAATTTCCTAAACGCTCCCTCTCATGGCTCAAAACTGGCTGTTTTATTCTTACACGGTTATTATTCCGTTTAGAAATGTTTGACGTTTTTCTTTTGCTGTATTCTCATTTCTTTTTGGTTCGCTGAAGAAAAAAGAGATAGTGACTGTTGCCCGGTTCAATGAGTCATTAACTTTTTCGTTACTTGAACTTGAACTTGCTTCTTTTGCGACTAGTGAAAAATATTAGAACTAGGCCTCAAAGCGTTGTAATTATAAAAAATATACAATTTTGTATTTAAAATTATAAGCTTGACATATCCTATTCATTTTTACAATATATCTACTCGGGTGTCCGTAAAAGAATGTCCAAGTTTCAATGCTTTATTATAACAGCGTAATATACAATATCAACAGCATATCATACATCACGTGAAGGTCATTGAACAGAGTTTTTCCTACATATGTTCAATATGTTCCCCCTTCGTTATAGGGGATACATTCAGCCGATAATCCAATTCCTCCAAACATTGGTTACAGATCGGAGTAATGGAAAGGAACGCATGTTTCAAATCTGCGTTTCAACTCTGCGTATAATTGGGCAGCCCCATAGGAAGAAATCGCATGGCGTTAAGTCCGGGAACCGGGGGGGCCAGATATATAGAGCTCTGTCGTCTGGACCATTATGACAAAACCCAACGATCTGGGAGTATGTCGTTCAACCACGCTCGCACCTTTTGCCTCCAATGTGGAGGGGCTCCATCTTGCTGCAGTATAGTTTACCGTCTTCATCTCTTATATTTGTGGAAAAGCATTATGTTTGTAACATATCGAGATAGGCGACCCTGTTACGGTTGCTTCTTTCTGCGAAAAAGAAAGGTCTGTAGACCTGGCGTCGGGATATATGGCGCAGAAAAGTTAACCTTTGGGGAAATCACGTTCGTGTTTACAAGTCTCATGGAATTTCAGACCAAGATACGAAAATTATGGCGCATTCACCTTACCCTGCAGATAAAGCGTGGACTAATCGCCTCAACACTACACGATCTAGAGGTCATCGTCTCGCCTAGCAACTGCACAGGCAAGGTAAACATATAGATAGTTCGTCGGGCTTTAAGCATGTACAAAACTGCTTACCGGTTATGACACGATATGTAACGTTTCCTTAACATTCACAGACCGTCGTTTTTGGCAGCTTCAGTTCTGACTTGCTTCTCCGAACGGATTTCTTAGGACTAGGAAGAAAACGAGGCCTGATACGGTCCACATCCTGTTCAGTCACTTTGGGCCGGTCCTGTACTTTTGCCCTTTACAGACATCCATTAGTTGCAATTGGCCTATACCATGGCGAATGTTTTTGCCAATGGAGGGTCACATTGGACCGTACGATACGCCGTTGAATCGTATTACAGGTTACACTTAAAGCAAATTGTAGGACACGAAAGCTTTACGCTCAGGACTCGCCATTCGTTCAGTCATGTGCCAAGCTAGAGAAGACTCATCTGAATGCGCGCATGCCGCGTATGTCGACCTATCAGGAACTCGTTCTGGCGCAAGTGCATTTAAAACTCTGTTCAATGACCTTCACTTTTATGTATGATATGATATGGATATTGTATATTATGCTGTTATAATAAAGCATTGAAACTGGGACATTATTTTACGGACACCCGGTATTGAGTATTAATTAATAAGGTATTTACGCTCTGGAAGTATTCCTGGCAAGCCAAAAGCATTGCTATAGGTCAACAGAAACTAATTTTAATTCTGTCTGATAAGCTTAATATATTATTAATATTGTTAGGGTATTATTATAATAAAGAAAATTAACAATTAATTATTATTATTAACATATTGTGAAGACGGTTAACGTTAACGATTAACGTTAAATTCCGCTAAATTCTTTACCGATAAACGCTTTAATGATTAACATCGTTTATATTTTTTGTTAACGATTAAAAATTAACGACGTTAACTACTTTCTCATTAACGGTGCCCACCTTTGTATATATATATAATATTATATATATATATATATTTATATATATATTATATATATTTAAAGTTATAAAATAAAAATATATTATATAATATATATATTATAATATATATATATATATTATATATATATAATAATTATATAAATATATATTATATAATATATATATATATTATATATATATATTATATATTTATATATATATATATATATATATATATAATATTATATATATATATATATATATATATTATATATATATATATATATATATCTTAATATAATAATATATATATTTATATATTATATATATATATATATAATATATATTATATATATATATATATATATAATATATATTATATATATTAGTTAGTTAGGAGTTAGTTAGTTAGTTGAGTTAGTTAGTTGTTAGTTAGTTAGTTAGTTAGTTATTAGTTAGTTGTTAGTTAGTTAAATTAGTTATTTAGTTAGTAGTTAGGTAGGTTAGTTAGTTAGTTAGTTAGTTAGTTAGTTAGTTAGTTAGTTAGTTAGTTAGTTAGTTAGTTAGTTAGTTAGTTAGTTAGTTAGTTAGTTAGTTAGTTAGTTAGTTTTAGTTAGTTAGTTAGTTAGTTAGTTAGTTAGTTAGTTAGTTAGTTGTTAGTTAGTTAGTTAGTTAGTAGTTGTTAGTTAGTTAGTTAGTTAGTGTTAGTTAGTTAGTTAGTAGTTAGTTAGTTAGTTTAGTTAGTTAGTTTAGTTAGTTTGTTAGTTAGTTAGTTAGTTAGTTAGTTAGTTAGTTAGTTAGTACTAGTAGTTACTTAGTTAGTTAGTTAGTTGTTTATGTTATAGTTTAGTTAGTTAGTTAGTTAGTTAGTTAGTTAGTTAGTTAGTTAGTTAGTTTTAGTTAGTTAGTTAGTTAGTTTTAGTTAGTTATTTAGTTAGTTTTAGTTAGTTTTATTTAGTTAGTTAGTTTTAGTTAGTTAGTTTTAGTTAGTTAGTTTTAGTTAGTTAGTTTTAGTTAGTTAGTTAGTTAGTTAGTTAGTTAGTTAGTTTTAGTTAGTTAGTTTTAGTTAGTTAGTTTAGTTAGTTTTAGTTAGTTTTAGTTAGTTTTAGTTTTAGTTAGTTAGTTAGTTAGTTTTTAGTTAGTTAGTTAGTTAGTTTTAGTTAGTTAGTTAGTTTTAGTTAGTTAGTTAGTTAGTTAGTTTTAGTTAGTTAGTTTTAGTTAGTTATTCTCTTTCACTGTCATTGCGCCAGGAATTTGTAACTACAAAATCATTTCTTTGAATCCCTGTCTCTTTATACCACTATTTCAAGTTGTTTAGTACCTAACAACAAACGTCTTTTGGCTATGGTTTTTAATAGCGAACCCCAGTGTACCTTTTTAAAAGTAGAGGTGAGTTTAAATCTAGATATTTGCAAATCTCGTTTTAAATCTACTAAATTATTGTGCCAGATTATTTTTAAATGGTTTATACAAAATATTTAACTGAAAAAAAAGAAAAAAATAATAAAAAAATAAATTATCAATCTAGCACGTAATATTTTAAAACTAAAAAGGGATCTTGAAATATGTTGATTGTTTTAAATAGTTTTTAAAGAAATTTTTTTGTCATTGGCTATACATAATACATTTTTATCATCATTGACAATAGAAAATATATATTTAATTATCGTTTTGAGTGTATGGAAGGGATCATCGCTGCCACTCAAGTGCGCATGCTGGGACAATGGACGCATTTCGGGCCTACTCTATGGTATACTGGATCATTCAGAATCATATAGTTATTTTGAACAAGCTAATGACGGGTTTTTAGTTAGTTATTAAGGTAAACTGCATGTTGTAATGTAACAATGACAAACTTATTAAAGCTTGTAGTGCTACATAGATGTAACTTAGCTATAGGTTTGTTTTGGTGGTAGTGGCCTATTATATTTTATTGGCATTTGTTTAGGATATTGACAAGCCTTAGGGCGCGGTGTAGTTAGTGCATGTTGTTTGATAAATATTTAGTTCTACTGGGACAGTCTTGATAGGCCCATGTGGCTTCTTAATGTCTCCTTTATTTCTAATGCGTTAAAAGGGGCACTGAAGTAACCTTAAATTTTTATTCCAGTGGTCTCCAAAGTGAGGTAATGCCAAAGAAGTAGGATCACGATCACCTGCGAGTGTGAGGTTCTCTCAATGGTCACTTTCTTATATTATATTATATTGTGTATATTATATTATAGGCCTATAGGGGGGGGGGTACAACTTATAATTATTTTCGTCTTTGGGGTACGCGATTAAAAATGTTTGGAGATCGCCGTTTTGGGCTAATATACACGCAAGGATGGGGAGTCAACAAAATTATCCAACACCCCGACTCAGGGAGTCTGTAATATTAGCTGATTCGTTGCTCCTAGCAGAAACATTTTCCAGATTATAAAAGAAAAATTAAATATTTAATACTATATTAATAAACCAATAATAATAATGATAAGAGTTATAATCACAGAATAATAAAAATAAAAATAAACTGATAAATATGATCATATAAATCTATTTCTAAATTTTTTTTTTTTTATAGCTATTTAATTTTTTAAATATATATATATATATATATATATATATATATATATATATATATATTATATATAATATATATATAATATATATATATATATATATATATATATATATATATATATATATATATATTTCTTTCTTTCTTTATCTTCCTCTTTGCTCAAGACGGGGTGAGGTGCGTGTCAATGCATCGGAAAAAGAAAACGCAGTAGAAGAATATGCAACGTCGAACGAAGCCCAGCCTTACCGCCCCTCTGGTACCATTTAATTAGTAAAGAACTCGTCACGACAGAAAATCCACCCAGGCTTCATGGGAGCGACGGGACCCAACAATGGCTAAAACTCGTTGTGTACAGAGGTTCATCCCTTGGCCCAGGTGGGCCACCACCATACCCCAAAAAAACCCGCCATTCTCTCCTATCATGCACCTTTATTCTCGCTCTGCCAACTCAATTTCTCTCCTTCAGGAAATTCGTTCACCGACTCAATCACTTTCTCTTCGGTCTCCCAGCCGGTCGGTTCCACACTCTCCACTATACATCCGCTTAACCAACCGATATCATTCATCGCCTTTCACATTACCAAACCATCTCAACATACTTTCATTTTATGTTCTCATTTACCCCTTTCTTCACCACAACAACAACTCTCTAATACGTTCATTCCTCATTTTATTAATTCTTTTCACACCTAGATCGCCTTAAGATTGTCCGTTCTGAACAATTGAACTTTGATCTTACTTTCTCTATTCCAGACATAGTCTTCACTACCATACAATAACCCAGGTAACAACATACCATGTTAGACTCTAGCGCACTCAAGACAAGGTCCCTTTCATTCACACGATTAATTGCATCCAGCAACCTTCTGCCATTCAAACTTTCCTAACTACACTCTGCATCATCCGTTCCTTCTCATCCAACACATACCCAATATTTAAACTCAGCACACTTGCTCCAGCTGCTCCCCATGCATCTAACATAACTTCACACTCGAGGACTGTCCTCATCACAACATAACCTTACTCTTATCTACGTTTGCTTCAAACCCTTCCTTTACATACCTTGCCAAATCTCTCTACCAATCCTCTCAAACTCTCTCAGATTCGCCACACAGAACCAAATCATCCGCATATAATATATATTTATATATAATATATATATATATTATATATATATATATATATATATATATATATATATATTATATATATTATCTATATATATATATATATATAATATATATATATATATTATATAATCTTCTTTTTCCCCAAGAACTGGGGTAAGTGCGTGACATGCCATCGGAAAAGAGAAGTGTAGAAGACTATGACAATCAAAGAAGCCCAGCTTAACTCGCCAGGGCTGCGAGGCCGGCAAATTTTTTTCCGCTCCGACTCCGGCTCCCGGGCTCCAGCATTTTAAAATTACCCGGCTCCGACTCCTGATTCGGGCTCCAGCATTTTAAAATTCGCGGCTCCGACTCCGGTTCCGGCTCCAGCATTTTAAAAATTACGCGGCTCGAACTCGCTCCGGCATTTTAAAAATTAGTTCGGCTTTCCGACTCCGGCTCCGCGCTCGAACCCCTTGTTATAATTCCTTCTCCATTTTACATCTAATCAATTAATTCTGAATACAAAATTTGAGGGTATGAATGAAATCTAATGTTTGTTAAGAACATACTTTTTTAATTTAGAAATTTAAAACTTGAATTTTTATAGAAAATAGAATTTTAGAATACAGAAAAGGAATAGTCATTTCTTCCTAAAAATTTTAATTATAATTCTCTTTGAACGATTGAATGCCTGTCAGTTACGTAATATAATTTTATCATTTTTTTCCTAAACAAGAATAAAATATAGTTTTAGATTCATCCTAAAGTTTAAAAATAATTCCCCTCGTTGAACTATGAGCCTGAACATATATAACATAATTTTATTCAAAAAAGATTATATATATATGAATATTATATATAATATAATATATATATATATATCTATATTATATATATATATATATATTATATTATATATATATTATATATTATATATATTATATATTATAATTATATATATATATATATTATATATATATATTATATATATTATATTATATATATATTACTCTATTACTATATATATATATATATATATAATTCACTTTCTTCTAACTTTTAAATAATTAGTTTTTTCTCAATCGCTTTTCTGCATGCTCCAATTTTTCCATTATCTGGCATGTGACTTCTTCATCTTCAATCTGACAAAATCTGACATGGGAAGGTTCTAACTGGGTGAACCTATCTGACTCAGGCCCGATTTCTGTTCGATAGCGTTATTCATTTTAAGTCTTAGTTCGCAAGACACACGTAGCTTTAAATATCAGATCTTCAGATCTGGGAAAGATTCTAAACAAAAATTGTCGACAAAAATATTTTATTTCAGTTAACATTCTTCAATCTTTTCATGGAATTTATTTGTGATTTGCTAAAATCCGTTTTCTATAAAAATTTTCCTGCAGTCAAGTCTTCTGATTGAATATTTTTTGTTTGTAAGTATGGGTGTTTTAATAATTCTTCGAGGGTTTCGATTTGTTCCCACTGACTGTCGGAGAGAAAAAGTTCAGAAGTACCGGCAGCCATCATACTACTACTTATAATCTTTTAGTTGGCAGAAAGCCTTTAGACTTTTAGAGCATAGACACGTACTTCCATCTTGTCTCTTTGACTAAGATTGCCATTTTGCAGCTTTGATTTCTTAAGAACTTCATTAATTTTGGGCGTAGGTGCTGCTTTTGCTATTTGTCTCGCCCTTCTTATAAGATTTACTCTAGAGTATTGTGGAGACCATCTCGCATGCAACTGTAAAGTTGAACTCCACAACTCATGTGTGCAATGTTAACTTTATCGGAACATAGTCTTTTAATAGTTTTATCAAGTTCATTCTGAAAAACAACTATTATTCTTCGTTTTGACATTCAATAAAATCAGTAATCACATTTACCAGCTTCCTATTTCTCACCCTCATTGTCGCTTATTTAATTTTTCAATCGTACTGATCATGTTTGATGCGTTATCCGTAATAAGCTAATTACTTGTCTCTTGTTTTTTCGAATTCTCTTTTAAGATATCAGTAACAAATTCTTGAATATATTCCGCTGAAATTTGACTAATTTTTTTCTTTTACCGCTACGTTTAGAAATATTTGTTTTTATCTTCGTCCCACATATATCAAATTATTGACAAAATAATTTAGCTTTGGCCATGTGTAAGTATTCATTTTTAAATGCACAAAGCGTCTTTATGCATTTTTTAAGCTTATTTTTTGTTTATTTTTTCTTCTAGACTATTTTTACAAATATTTTCAAGTTAAAAGGGACTTCCAGTTATCTAAGCCTGTCTCCACACAGTGCTTTAAATCCTGGTTATGCAAAGAAAACTATTGGGTCACTATCTTTAACAACCATTATAATCAATTGTATTTGGAATTTTTCACTTAACATAGACTAGAACGGAAGTTTATGGCAACTGAAAAGTTTCCACTTTAGTCTCAGTTTTTTGAAATTAAAGGTTTCTCCTGATTACCTTTAGATTCACCTTTCTTTTTAACGATTGCAGCAATGTCTGGATGATAGCGCTTTAAATGTGCATTAAATTTAAAGGGATCAATAGATGTATGTGACCCCATGAGTAACTGGTAGTTAGGTAGACCTCTTTTTGGTGGCAATGATCGACTGACTGTTTTCCCATCAACTGTGTAATATTTATATTGACAAAATGAAAGTAATTTTTCTCTTCAAGAGTGATAATATATTCAAATACATGAGTGTTTTCGATTTTGGTTTAGTTGACATGATTTTTCTAAGAATATTTAACTTAATTAATTAAAGTTATTTATAGAAGTACCGAACCTTTTTTTTATTATTGAATAATAAATATACATAATAAATCTGGAAAAAGAGAATATATATATATATATATATATATATATATATATTATATATATATTATATATTATATATATATATCATATATATATATATATATATATATATTATATATAATATATATATATTATATATATGTATGTATATATATATTGTAATGTATATATATATTATATATATATATATATTATATAAATTATATATCTAATATATATATATATATATATATATATATATATATATATATATATTATCTATATATATATAAACTGTAGTAATAAAATTAATAATTACTTTATTTTTGTATTTGCCGAGCGAGCAGATCTTTTTATTGCCCTCCGATCCGCTCCGGCTCCGGCTCCAGGTCCCCTAAAATTTCGCCTCCGACTCCGCTCCAGATCCCTAAATTTCGCCTCGCTCCGGCCCAAGTCCTCAAAAAGTTTCGCTCGGCTCACCCAAAACTGCTGCTTCCGGTCCCGGCTCCGCAGCCCTGCTTACCGTCCCTCTATACTATTAGTGAGAACTCGTCGCAGTCAGAAAATCCACTAGGTTCACGGGACCCGACGGAACCTCATTATGATATCGTCAAAGTGTATGGGTTCATCCTGGCCAGATGGGCCACACCTTACTACACCCTCACAAAACCCGCCATTCACTCCTATTAGGCATTTTCTTCTCGCCTCTGCAAACTCAATTTCTCTCCTCAGGCATTCCTTTACGGACTCAATCACTTTTTCTTGTTCCAGCGCGGTCGATTCCCAAGCACACTACACTATTATTAGCTTAACCAACTATATTATATTATTATATATATATATATTATATATATATATAATATATATAATTATATATATATTATAGTAAAAGACGGTGCTGCAGCAGCCTGTTGGTGTGGAGTGCTTGCTCGATTTCTTCCCTTCATTGCGGGGCTTCGACTGCCTCTTCCAGCCTCGGCAAATATATTATTAAGTTAAATAGCTATAAAAACAATTTGAAATACTATGGATTTATGTGGTTGTATTTACAAATAGTTTAATATTATAATTATTAATGTATAAGATGAAACAAGAGCTCATAGAACGTATTCGTCACTCCAGCTAATAATTTCAGTTAATTTGTTTTTGTTTTTTACATTGTTATTGTATATTCATGCAACCTTTTCTTTTTATCTAAATCTTTTCTTTTATTTGATTTTATTATTATTAAAATCATTATTATTAACATTATTTTTATTAGTTTATTAATATAGGATTACGTGGTTAAATTTTTTTTTATCAAAACCTAGAAAATATTTTTGCAAGGAGTAACGGAGTCGAGACAAACAAGACTCCCGACTTCCCATCCCTGATACACACCGTGCGTCAATCATTAATTGAAGGCTTAAATGAAACTATAAATATTCATACATTTTACCACCACCAGTTTTTATTTAGAAGTATGTAAAGGTATGGGCAGTTCATTAGTTAAAAAGAAAAGTAGTGGAATGCCAGAATCGATGTCAAATTCTTAAAAAGCTTGAAATATTAATAAGCACAATTGATTTTCTTATGGCAGATATTATTAGTCAATTTATTTTACCTATGAAAAGAGATCTAACTTCAGGTACTAAAGAACAATGAATTAACCATTCACAAAAAATACAAAATATAGTTCTTAGGATTTCATCTTTATCAATAATACTACATAAAACTATCCTAACTTGATTAGAGAGGTCTTCAAGATTGGTAACGGTTGATAAATGTTCATTACAACTTACACAAGGAACAGAGTCAATCAAAAATAAAAGCTCAAAAAAATTAGGAGGAAAAAGTTTAATCCATGCAGCAGTATTTGTATGTTTCTGTATTTGTTTTGCAAAAGAACTTATAATTTTAATACTCATAACAGAATAATTGCATTTCTTTAAAAATCTACTCTGTATTAGTAGGGAAGTGTGAAACAAATGTTCGTTATGGGAAACTGACGAATAAAAATATTTGTCTTCATCATCACTAATATATTCATTGGGGTCAAAACACTTATGTTGAAGGAAAGCCTTATTGACTGACACAGATTTATTTAGAGTCTGAAAAAGATTCTGACTAAAAAATATGCCAATCTTATCCAACAATTTTAGATTATATTTTTCAAAGGTAATTAGATTTTCTTTAAAAACTGATATTAGAAGTCTTTCTGGATTCAAGTCCTTAGCCACTGCATCGACATTTGGAAAGGATTTAACTTCCCTGTAAAAATAAAATAAATATTCTAAATCATTTCTTTTTTTAAGTTAAATAAAATGATTGCAAAACTCATAGTTTCTAAGATACAAAATGTGAGTGAGTTTTAATACATATGGAAAGGGTTTAATATTTCTGTAAAAATAAAAAATAAATAATTTTGTTATTTCTCAACACATTCTGAGCTTCAGCTGCCTTTCCCTATGTGACTATCACTTTATACTCAAAATGTTTACAATAAATAATTAACAGCAAATAATACTTATATAAATATTTCTGCTTTGAATAGAAGATTTAGAAACTTTTTAAATTTTTAATTTTTACCTCGATAGTTTTACATTGTAAGATTAAATAATTATGATATATGTATACACATTGGTGGTAGGCTTCTGAATGGAATCAAAAGTATGTATGACGATAGTGAAGCGTATGTAAAGAATAAATGTTCAAAAGTGATTGGTTTTAATATTAATAGCGAGTGGGGCAGGGATGTTTATGTCTCCTTGGTTATTCAATTTGTATATGGATGGGGTTATGAAAGAATTAGAGATGGGGTGGCAGGAAATGGGTGTTAGAATGATTGAGGCAGTGAGGTGACCGCATACTATTTATGCGGTATGATTTGTTTTGGTGTGAATCTCGAAGAGAATTTGAGAGGACTGGTAGAGGAGATTTGGCAGGTGTGTAAAAGGAGGGGTTTGAAAGTAAACGTAGATAAGAGTAAGGTTATGGTTGTGAGTGAGGACAGTCCTCGTGTGGAAGTGTTAGATGTTGAGCAGCTTGGAACAATGTGTCTGAGTTAAATATTTAGGATAATATAATTATTAATGAAAAGGGAACGGATGATGCAGAGTGTAGTAGGAAAGTTGTGAATGGCAGGAAAGTGGTTGGTGCAATTAAATCGTTGGTGGATGTAAAGGGACTAGTCTTGATTGCCTAGGGTCTTACAATGAGGGTATGTTGTTACCTGTGTTAATGTATAGTAGTGAGACTATGGTCCGGTAAATAAGAGGTATAGATCTAAAGTTCAATGTGTTAAGATGGACAATCTCAGGGGCGTGTTAGTGTGAAAAGAATTTATAAAATGAGGAATGAACGTATTTAAAGAGTTATGGTGGTGTGAAGAAAGGATAAATGAGAGAATAAATGAAAGTATTTTGAGATGGGTTGGGTCATTGGAAAGTGGATGATAGTCGGTTGGTTAGTGTGTTGGGAATCGAACGGCTGGGAGACCGAAGAAAAAGTGGATTGACTCAGTAAAGGAATGTCTGGAGGAGAGAAATGTTGAGTTTGGCAGAGACGAGAAGAAAGGTGCAGAATAGGAATGAATGGCGGGGTTTTGTAAGGGGGTATGGTTGTTGCCCACCTGGGCCAGGGGATGAACCCTACAATGACGATATGCCATAGTGAGGGTCCGTCGCGGTCCCGTGAAGCTCTAGGGTGGATTTTCTGACTGCGACTTCTCACTAGTAGGTATAGAGGGGGGCGGTAAGGCTTGGCTTTCTTTTCGACTTTGTCATATTCTTCTACTACTTTTCTGTTTTCGGTGCATGTCACGAGCCTTACCCCCAGTCTTGGGGAAAAAAGGTAGATGATATGTTATGTATACCCAAGATGCCAGACTAAATGACTGATGCATATTGGTCATGCTAAAAGATAAAATTAGAAATTTTGTATTAAAATAAGAGAAAATGATTAACATTCCTCAAACCTTAATAAAGTTGAAAGATATTTTTGCAAATCTGATGAAGAATCTGAAAAAAATGAAATTCCTGGAAGCAAATCTGCATAATTCGATGGATTATCTATTTTGAGAAATAAAGTCTGGTAGAGTATCTGCATAACTCTGGGTAACGGAACACACATCATCCATGGTTGGTTTTCATTTTCGGTTTCTTTGAGTACCTTTAATATATAAATTGCTTATCAGTTATTAAATAATTGGTGAAGAACATATAAATATTTTATACAGATGGGACCTAATTTACTCGTTCTAAGTTCCAGTAATTAGGATCGTACAATGAAAAGTCATAAAACAAGATCAATTCATAGTGTAATTAAATAAGATAAGTTCCAAAATACTAAGATAATAAATATTTTAAACATACGTTTTATTTCTACTAATACTTAATTAAAACAAAAATAAAATGTTAATGAAAACCTTAACCTTTGCTAGAGTACAACTTTAAATCATTATCCATCCTCTCCTTCCACTAATAATTTGTGAATCAGTGGTATAATAGGATAACATTAATGTATGACTTTCAAACATATATTGAATCCTCTTTGGATGATGCGGCTACCCAAATCATGATCATAGAGTTTATAAAATGCACTGAGAATTTTGTTGAGAAAACTTATAAATGAGTTTTGTTTTAAAAACAAAAGCACCAAGTGTTACTGTAATGCCAACTTTAAGTTTTTCAATTCCCCCCCCCTAATCCACATTTTTTGCACTGTTACAAAATCTTATAAATGTCATTACTCATCAATGTGAAAAGTTGTAAAATGGACCAATGTGTAAAATGGTACCTGTTTGTACTTTAATTTTCAATATTAAAAATCATTGCAAATTAGTTAGTTAACAAATTTATAAAAAATTTAAAATTGTGCAATATTGAAATGGTAAACACTCAGTGTCAGCAGTATTAAAAGGAAATAATAACTTACCTTCAAAAGTTTAACAATTTCATCATTGATACAATTGCTTTCCATTGTTAACTTTTAGAGGAAAAACTTTACAAGACTAATCACCAAATGTAAATGTAGTCTTCCGAATACAATTTTGTCAAGTGTTTTTTTTTTATTACAATTTTAAATCTGCTTGGCAATTCTGCTTAAGAACTTTCAACACTTGTAAGAGAAACTAGATTTTCCTGCTCTGTAACTAGAAGGGTAATGAAAAAGAAATTCATAATGTAACAGGATCCAGCCTAGCTCTAGCCAGATATTCAGTTTTTTCAAAAAACATCAACTCCAGCAGAATACTTTTCAAGAACAGGCCTTGAGCCAACCAGAGCTTTCTTTAAAGAATTGAATATTTTTTCAAAAAAAAATTTGAATATTTTAGTTTTATACATTATAAATCAATTATTAGCTTGACAAAAAGTAAAACAATTTTTGAGATTTTTTTTTATTACTTTTACTAATATCATGGATCCTTTTAACAAATCTTTTGCAGATTTTTAAGTCTATTTAAAATTCATTTATATTGAAATTTGTGAATCTTTATATTTTTTATAAGTTTGCTGCAGTAACACATTTTATACAATTCAGTAAGAGATGTTTTCTTTAAAATTTACTGTTTATGTGTTGAAATCATTTTGCTAAACAACTGAAATTCCTGAAAATATATATATATAAAATAACATATTAACTTATGGGAGAGGTTCAATGTAAAACTCCATAAATTGCTGAATGCAAAAATTTGCTCTATTTGTTTTACATTTACCATTACCGGGCCAAAAGTGAACACTACTACCTAACCATTTTCATTATAATTCTCTTTAAAAATTATAAAAACTCGTAGTTTTTATATATTATTTAATTAATTAAGGTTTCAAACTTATTTTTATTTAAATTTAAGCAAAAAAAAAAAGGCAATATTTTGAACTTAAAAATATTTCCCCAAACTTTCAGTTAGTTTTAATAATTTCTAACACAAATTTCTAAGGTTAATACTTAAAAATCAATGATAATTGTGGAGATGGGCGTAGTATTAAAACATCATATTTTTTTTTACCAATACTTGATGTTTCAATAGACTTTCATTGCAAGGCTGCCATAAAAAAATCTTTTCGCTTTTTTTTTTTTTAGGTTACAATTCATTTTAGGACCCACTAAGTTCAGGTTATGATAAGCTTTGTTAAGCAGACACAGTAAATCTATGTCTATTTAACAAATCTTATAACCTTAAAATTTTTGGATCTAAACCGAAAGTATTAGATATGGCAGCGCTGTTTGCGTCATCGTGCATGGGTAGGAAAAGTATGGTACAAAAAAAAAAATGATTATGAAAAAAAAGATCAATTTTTTTGTCATACTATGCTTGGTTCCACAATTACTGAATCAACTTTAGCAATTTTAATCAAATTTTCAAATTGTTTTTATAAATCATAAAAATAAGTATTGATACAAAATGTTTTAATAAACTAGATTTAGATTCTTTGAAAATATTTTATTAATGTGGGGTAAAAGTGAACACCTACTTCAGTATAGATGAAATTTAGTCAATGTATTTTTAAGGTTAAACAACTTTTTTATGTGGTTTTTAAAATGCACTTATTTATACGGTATATATACGGTAATCATTTATATAAGTAATTCACAAAAGATAGAGAATTTTTTTTTCTTTTTTACTGATAACATTAATTTAAATCTAAAATATATGTATAAATAAATACCAGTTTATATATTTGAATACATAGATCACTACCTATGTGTATATACTGTATATGTTTATACATGTATACATATAGGTATCTATAACGCATATATATTGAGATATGTGGGGGTGTTCACTTTTCCCCCATGTATAATTTTTGACATCTTTCATTTAATTGGTTAAAAAAAAAAAAATTTAACATGAAAAGATGGGTTATATATAAGTACCGGTATGTATAATTTCATGTAATGACATCAATAAAATTATAGTTAAATTTTGATTTTTCATACCAATTTGAATTTCAAAAAATACAAAATATGTTCACTTTTACGGTATTAAAAATTACTTTTTTTAAATTTTGATGTTATAAAACTTAAATATAGAGTATTTTTCTGTATACCTAATCTTTTGACATCTGATCCTATGATATTGACTCCATGTGGGTAGATACCTTTACACACAAATCATTCAGAATAGGGATATTTTATATATCCCCTGCCCAGAGGGCAGAGTATAGAATTAGATGGGGTAATGGTGAAGGAAATTGGGGGCAGCATGCCACAATAAAGAAAAGTTGCATAGTCATAATGCAAGATTTTAATATTCCTGACCCTCAATGGGATTCCTTGGCTAGTATGGATCATAATAGTTCTGTATTTATTAATTGTATACTAGATGCCTTTTTGAACTAGGAGGTCCAAGAACCTACAAGACATACAGCACTTTTAAAAGTACGATATTAACAAATGATGATAGTATAGTGAATGATGTCAGTCAAGGAGAATTTAGGGGCTAGTGATGATAATATAATTAGATTTAACTTGAATGTGTTATCTGGGCCCAATTGCAAGTTAATAGGGAAAATATTTTAGAATTCAGAAATGGAGATTATAGCAAATTTTGAGCCATGCTTTAATGTAATTGACTGTGTGATAAGGAGTTTAAAGACCAAAATTGTTTTATGTGGGAATGTTTCAATCAATTTTGACTAATATTCATTAGGGTGATTAAAAACAAACCTAGTTGATGGAATAGAGAGATGAGAGAAAATCAATGAAAATTATAAAAAAGCTAGAAATAAGCTTAATCAATTAATAAGAAAGGCAAAAAGAATGGCAAAAATTAATTTAGCAAGAAAGAAAAATAAGGGTTTGAAAAAGTATTCAGCTTTAATAAATTTAAAGTAAGAAAGAATAGGACAGTTGGTCCAATTAAAGTTCATAAAATTTTTGGTTAAGTTCAGATAAGGAATTATTAGTTATTTTTAATACCTATTTTGTGTCAGTTTTTACTGAACAAAGATTGCATAATAGTTTGGAGACAAATAGTTTTGCTTGACATGTAAAAAATAGGCTTACAGCATTTGAAAATGATGTATAAGAAATTAAATCTTTCATGAAATATATTGATCTAAGTAAAGCTGGAGGTCCTGATGGTATATATGATAGAATTCTAAAGGACAGCAGTGGCAGTATTGCAAATGCATTGAATCTAGATTTTTAAACATCTCTTACAATTGGTAGGATACTGAAGAGCTGGAAAACAGCATACATCATGCCTATTTGTAAGAAAGGTAATAAGGAAGATTTGGGAAATTATAGGCCTGTTGGTTTAACATCTTTAGTTGCAAAAGTTTTGGAGGTTACTAAAAAGTCATATAGAGAATTATTTGATGATAACAAGATACTATACGACTCCAAGTGCTCATGGTTTTAGAATAGGTAAATTGTGTCAGACAAACCTGAATTTATGGAATATATTACAGATTGAAATGATCAGGGAGATCTAGTTGATGTTTTATTTTTATACTTCAGTAAAGCCTCTGATAAGGTAGGCTACCCCACATAAGGCTGATGCAAGAGTTATCATACATTATATATATGCCTATGTGGGAAATTATGTGGAGTGATGCAAAGTTGGATCAAAAGTAGTTGAAGAATAGAGGACAATAAGTCAGCATGGGAAATGGTAGAGTGTGGTGTCCCACAGGGTTCAATGATGGGACCACTATTCATCCTTGTATATATAAATAATCTGGACAATTTAATTCAGAAGCTGTTAATTGTACCCAATGAAGGAAGATGGTTCAAGTTCGGATTTCTTTATAGTTATATGCAGCAAGGGCAGTACAGAGGGGTAAAGGGGTCCCTAGTTGGAAGACTTGCTCTTAATGATCAGCAAAAAACTCAGCCTCCTCCAAGTTATTGAACAGGAGACCCCCCCCCCCCTTTCCGAGTGAGGGGGGAATGATTGTGGGACAAGTTCTTGAGTCCTGGGTTACTAAAGATAGCTTGGCTCTCTGTTTGTTCCTGGTATCCCTTTTATATTTCAAATGAAACCTCTTGCACTAGGCAGCTAACCTCCTGTAAGTGAGGCCATTGCCTTTGGTAGAAAACTTATGCAAAATATTGTAGGCCCTATTGTTTCTTCAAGACTTTACACACTCAGCTCCACCACAAAGCCCTAGGTTTTCTGCCAAATTTCCCCCAGGTAAGAGGAAACACTGTTGTAGCAGAAGCAATTATACTAATGGGCACACCCCATGTCCAATCCTTCTAAGTGCCAACCACATCTCCTGGGAGAGAGGTTTGACCACTGTATTGATATTGAAGTAGGAAACTTCCAAGAGAAAGGGTAGAGTTGTTTAAGGGGTTACATCCTTTGAGAAAGATTAACATGGATCGGATAGTGGTCACTACCCAAGTGAGGTCTTGCAAGAACATCAGGATGCAAAAAAGAAACCAATCACAATAACCAAATCAAGAGTAGAGGTCCTAACTATATAGGAATCCACTCTTGTTACCAAACCAGGGGGTTAATAAGGAAAAGGTAATTGTTTAGTATTACTGACTTGAGTTCACATACTTTGTATATTAAAATTATAAACATTTATTTACGAAAAATGGTTTTAAAAAAATTATTTTTTACGGGGTCCATTGAGCAAAAGCCCTTTCACTAAAATATAATAATTACAAGCTCGTTGAAAATCATAACAATCGGCTTTTTTTTCCTTATGTTCTGTAGGGATGAGGAATCACTGTTGCAATGCGTTTCAGATTATCGATATTATTTTTTTATAAATCGATTTTTAGCTAATTTCGCATACAGGTTATTGTTAAACTACTTGCGGAACGCGGTGTCGCAACTGTTTAAATTCCCGTGATGGAGAGTAAAATCTCTTGTGACTCATTCATTTTAAAATGGGGGCCAGGCTTTTGAGTACTCAGCAATTATGGATGAGAAAACCGGGTGTAAAAAAACTACCTGAAGCGTTTTTTTTTTGGGGATGTGGATGGCCTAATGGTTAGAGGCTTAGAACATTCGGTTATTGTTGGCGGATGCGGTGTCAATTGTTTTGAATCCGCTGATGGAGAGTAAAATCTCTGTTGACTCATTCATTTAAAATGGGGGCCAGGCCTTTAGTACTCAACAATTATGGGATGAGAAAACCGGGTTCTTTTAAAAACTACCCTTGAAGCGTTCTCTTTTATGGGAATGTGGATGGCCTAGTGGTTAGAGCATCCGGTTTGTTAACTCTGCGACGCGGTGTCCAATGTTCGAATCCGCTGATGGAGAGTAAATCTCCTGTGAACTCATTCATTAAATGGGGGCCAGGCCTTTTGAGTACTCACAATTATGGGATGAGAAAACCAGGTGCTTTAAAAACTACCCTTGTTCTTTTTTGGGGACGTGGATGGCTAGTGGTTAGAGCATCCCGGTATTGTTAACTATGCGACGCGGTGTCCAATGTTCCAAATCCGCCTGATGGAGAGTAAAATCTCCTGTGACTCATTCATTTAAAGCAGGGTAATTGTTACCCAGAAAGGGTTGTCACCCCCGATTTTTATGAAAATCACGGATTGACTTCTAAAAAAATAATAATGAAAGAATAGTGAAAACGATTGTCGCTCTCTTTAGGAAAAAAAGTTCAGCCTCAAAGTTGTTAAAACTCCATAGGATTTTGTTAT